>WBMY01006141.1:218605-260513 GCA_013397315.1 Donacobius atricapilla | reverse complement strand
AGAGAGATCTTCTGGATTTTATCACACTAAAGATATCTTAAGTTAGGTAGATGAATCACACTCTCAGAATTAGTAACTTCTTCAGCAACCAGCTCTGGGATAGAAATTTGGCAGAGGCCTCTCAAATTGAGTAAGATGAATCTAATAATGAGTTTTCATTTTTCAGCTTTGTGTTTGAAAAACATCATCTGTTTTAATGATGACAGCTGTCCAGTTCAGTTGACAGTGGATGTGCTTTTTTGAAGAGCTGTCCACAAAGTATGAGCACATACAAATCCCTTCAATGATGCCCTTGGGTTAGCCTCGTTCCCACAGATGATCTGTTTCATGTATGAAAGCTGCTTCTTTGTGAGAGGTTGCTTTGTGGAGGCGACTGTGCTCTGCCTGTGTGTGTATGCTCACGTGTGGCAGGGAGCCACTTCTGTATACCAAAAATATGGTAACGTGTAGAAAATGTTACAGAGACTGTCCATCTCTTCTATTTTGCATTAGTTCCAAAGAGCTGCAGACACACAGTGCAGAAGTGTTGTCCCTCTCCTATGCTCTCAGGCTTGCTCATGCCCTCTGGCAGCCACAGCCACCTGGGACAGTGTCCTGCCACTACCCGGTTCTTAGCAGCATTAGCTTTCTCCCTGTGCCTGGAAAGGGCTTTGCAAGAAATGGAGACCACCCTTCCCTGTGTCCCTTTTCTTCTCTCTCTCCTCTCTCTGTGAAGGTGAGGCAGAACCCTCTTACAAGCAGCTCTGTAGCACCCAGTGGCAGCACATTTTGTAGAGGGACAGTGTGTAGTTTTTGCAGGAAGGTTTTGCAGGTATTTGGTTGAACCTGCAGCATTTCCCTAATTTGGGGGCAGAGCACTGGGGTGAACAACACTGTTCTGAGTGGGGAGTTACTGAATGGAGAAGCCGGAGTGGGAGCTGTAAGGCAGTACAGACATGACCATCCTACTCCTTTGTGCATATTTCAAAATCCACTGGAGGAAATTGATTCTGCTTTGTGTGTGACAGAGGAGGACTTACGCAGGCCCCACTGGCTGCTATGGACCACTGTGCAAGGAAAGCAGGACTCTGTCCAGCTGCCAAGTCCTACTTGTGCTTTCATCCTTCCAGAGGTATTTCTGACCTTTGGACTCTGGTTGTGATGAGCCTCCCTCGCTCCCCAGCTCTCCCTCTGCACAATCCCAAGCGATATTCACTCTCCCAAATCAGCACGGTCTGTGTGGATGAGAATTTCCAAATTTCTGCATTGAACTCTTGGTTGTTTTGGTTCAAACATTTTCTGTATCTATGACTTCCAAGTCTCCCTTGCTTTAAAAAAGAAAAAATTCCATTTCTGTGTGATCATGTATTTTTAATGTCCATTCCCCAACCTGCGGGGTCTCTTTCATGATGTCCATACACAAGACGAGGGCAGCAACTCTGAGAGGGAGCAACTCTGTTCAGCAAAGCAGCTCTGCACAAAGCGCATACCTGCACTACAGTGTGCTGGCAGTCCTGCCCCTCGGAGCTGTGCCATGCCGCAGCATCATCCATCCAAGGTGGTGAACCCCGGGGGCAAAACAGCACCCCCATTGCCCCATAGCAAGGTGTGCTCTCAGCAGGCATGTGGGATTACCCTTGGCAGAATACATTTTAATGTAAGATTCATTAATATTTTGAGGTTGAGGCTGTTAACAAGAGGACAGGAAACTTGCAAGTGTTGACTAATCCTGTGGTGCCTCAAGGCGGATTTTGTTTCGTAGGACATCCAGGAGCTTAAGGATTCAGTTTTCGTCTCTGGAATGACAGCCAATACTTAAAGAACTTCAGCTTGGTGGAAACTCAGCTGTGGCTTTTAGGAGCTTTCACTCCAGGTTTCAGATAAACTTGATTTCGATGCTCTAGAATTTATTCTTACGACACTTCATTTTTTATCTTCCTAGACATCTTTTTCACAGTATTTCATAATGACAATAGTTATGTAATTTATATGCATTCTTAGAGGTCAATAAAGGGATAGTTAATGTCAGCTTCTATTTACTATTAGCAGACACACCTAACTTCTTTTCTAGGTCAAAGTACCTTCTGTGTAGAAGTTACACAAGCTGATTAAAAATTTATCCTAACAGAATATATCATAACACAACAGGCATAAGGCAACCTGCACCACTACAGATCATCTGTTGTGCAATTGGTTAAATAAAATAAGGAATACATATGAATTTAGATGTCAAAATTCTTGAAAATGCTTGATGGAGTCATTTCATTCTTTTATTCCTCCTGCTAGAATTTGTCATGAAAATCAGCATGTTTTTAAAGTTCTTCAATAAAAATAACATCATTTCATCACAAAAAGTATTTCTTGATCTTATTTTTTTTTAACCAGATTTACTCATGATTAAAGATAATCCAAGTGGAGGGCCAAGCCAGAAGTGGGGCCAAGCACTGAGAGTATATTGGCATTTTTTCCTGTGGTCATAGCAACCACATACACAATCAGAAGTATTTTTTTCTTTTGAATGTGTGCAGTCTGGCCCTTGGTTTAGTTTGATTTGTTTTTGGTTTTTTTTTACATGTCCTTTGTATTTGTTTTCATAAGAGTACAGAGGAACAGATGCAAAAAGCAGAGGGAGCTTATACAAAATCTTTTCTGTGGAAATTTCATTTAAATTCTTGTATGTAAGTGCACAAAGTACCTAGTACTAATGTCCCCATCAGGTAGGTATAGAGAAGAATTTCTGCAGATTTGTTGATATAGGTATGGCCCAGTAAGACGGAATTCCTACTGTATGCAAAAATTCATCAGATTTTAAGAAATTTGGGAAGCATGAGAATATGAATCCCCAGTCTCTTGTTACTGTCTTCTCCAGTTATTTGGATGTGATGTTAGCCTGTTTCACTCTTAGACAGACTTTTAAAGACTTTGTTGGCATGAAAAATTACACAAATGTTGCCTTTTTCTCCAGTGCCTGTGACAATTCAGTTTGTGCATCCTTGCAGCAGTCCTTTTCATTACAGTCCTTCCTTCATTTCCATTTTAAATAGTGATCCTGTATGTTGTTGCTCTGGTCCAGAAGGAAAAGCAGCATCTGAGACAGGTATCCCCTTGCTTGGTCCTGACTGTGGAGCTGCATTCCCATAAGGGAGTTGTAGTGGTTATGTCACTTCCAAGTTCAGGAGGATCAACACCCAATCTGGTACAATTTATTAATTGGAGTTTCTCCCATTTTAAAAACCAGCAAACTTGATTGCCACAGTAACTGTTGTATATTCAGAGAGCTAAATATTTTACTCAGAATTCAGAGAGTGTAGTGAATTATTCAGAATTATACAATATACATACTTAACAGAAACATTTGCTAGTGGGAAGCAGTTAGAAGTTGTAGGAAGATTCAAGCATGAAATGTGGGAAAATGAGAATATTTTTACTGCCTGACTCTGCCCATCTCTTTGCCTACTAGACACTTAAATACTGTTGTAAGCTGACAATTGAAAGAAATAGTCTTGCTCATCGTCAGAAAATTTTTATAAAATGTTAACTTAAGGAAACCAGCAAGTGTAAATCAGACAGATGAAAATATGAACCTGGATCTGCACAGCCAGGAAGAAAATTTAGCCATTGCCTTCATGGGCTAGGAGAAGATTTGCGTTGTTGGGGTTTTTTTTAATTCAGATGAAACTGTTAGTCTAAATTAGTTGACAACACTGATCATTTTTAAAACAAATAGACTATTGACATGGTAAGAGGAATTATCCGTCTTTCTGTGACATCACTGTAAGTAGCCTCCTGCATTTTTTGCTGAAAATGAAACATGCAAGGATATGTTATACCCTAATTTTTTGTATAGTGATGGAGACTGCTCCTGGTGCTTCCGGCTGCAGCACCAGGAAGGAGTAAACATTTTAGAATTAGGGTGCTGGGCAGAACAATTCTAGCTAAGAATGGTGAAATCTTTGTAAAGATGAACCAAATCTTAACATATACCTCCAAACAAGCCCCATGTCGTGGGATGTAAATCTAGGCTTAGAGCTTAATCTGTAACTTTTTTTAGTATTTTGCAAGCAAGGTCTTTTAAATAGGACAAACATATTTCAGTGTAGGTTGTCAGCTTCTTCATCTCATAGTTAGCAGCTAGAAGTATTTTGCATAGGCCCTTCCAGCAGTTCAGGTTTCAAATTATGCTATAAAAAATTGTTCTACACTTTGTAACAAAAAGACAATTCACATGTATTGTGAAAGAGAATGTATATATATTTATACCCTACTTTGTTCTAATGCTAAACAGAGATCACATGCCTCAAAAAGCATTTCTTTTTACCCTCTTCAATGCTAATACTGCTGGTGAAGGCTACTATTTTTATAGACTGTATCATTTTGCACATTCCCAAAAGATAAAAGTAATTGCAAATAAGTTGGATTGTAGCTGTTTCACAAAGAGCAGCACTTTCACTAATATGCCCTTGGGGATTGTATGCAATTCTTGGTTCCCAGATACTCAGCGAGCATGTAGCACAGCTTTCCAACATAAGAAAAAATTGCTGTATATAGTTATGGAGCTTTCAGCTGGAGTAAGCAGGGATAATCTTCGGTCATCTTATCTTCTTCTGACTTTAGTTTCATAAATTTCTTTTTTATAGTTGCTATTGCATTTCCTCTCTGAAGTTTTGCTGACTATTTCAAAACATTGAAAGAGCCCCAACCAATATATTATAATGTAACAGTTAAACAAGAAATTAACCTGATTAGAGCAAACTGCTGCCTAATCCCCAGTTTTCTGGAGATTTCCAGAAGGGGAATGCACTCCATTGTAGACTTTTGCTTAAAATTTAGAGAGAATAGGATTTCAAGTTTTGTACGGGTTTCAGAAAACTAAACATACAGAAGATACATATATAGGCACATTAAAAAAAAATCTTCCAGGGAATTGCCATCACAGGTAGAACTTTGTACATATCTATGAATGAAATTTTCTTCAATACAGTACATTTTTTACAAAGCTATTGTATGCTACAATGGTGCCAAGGCACTCTTCCTAGCTTTCCTAGATATTTTGTTGTCACTATTGCTTTGGAGGTAGCACCTTCAAGTTGTATGGTTCTGACTGCATTCAGTCCTGAGTTTCATTCATTTTTCTTTGCTGTGGTTGCCAAAAGAACAGATTGCTCAGACCTATTGAGACATATTGTGAATATCTGCCGGTTAAAGGTAACACCAATACCACACAGTTTTGCTTAGGCGTCTAAACCACATTTGGCTAGCCATGATTTTCTGTGTCACTTTTCTGTCTCAAGTGCTAAGAAATCAAATTATTTCTGGATTTTGGTGACATTAGGGATACCTGAGATGTCAGCAGATGTGGATGATACTGGCTGCGGCAGAGAGTCCTGCAGCAAAACACGGTGCTCCTGTGTGTTTCCTGTGGAGTGTCTCCTCCATACAGCCAATTCACTCCATAATGAAACAATTTAATTAACGGTATTAAAGAATGTTGCATAATTACTGTGAGTGGTGCTCTCAGGTATGATATGCTAATTAAAGGATGAGGTCAGGCAAGTTGTTGTTCACGTAGTCCAGGAGTTTTTGATGTTCACATCAAAGGAGTTTGGAGAATTTTAGAACTGGCAAGCTGAGAGCTTTATGGTAAGTGCCCGGCTTGGTGGTTTGATTGATAATGAAACCCAGGTGCTTTGCATTATGGTTTTCATCTACAGAATATAGGGTTAAATATGAACTGACTTTTCTGGCCATGTCATCTTGCTCAGAGACTCCAGACAAACAAAATAGTAGCCCCAGGGCCTCCCGTGGCTGATACGAAATAGGTAATAAAAACAGGCCGCCAAAGGGAACATGACGTTTGTAATTATCCTAAATATTGTATAAGTTCCCTAAGATCAGGCTGTTTTGTCCTTAAAAAGTGATTGTAGTCTCTCCTGCTAACAGCAGGATGTTATTAATACTTATATTACTGCTCCCATTGTGGGAGACACCCATTGAGCTGAGTTCTGCTGTACTGATTGCAGAAAAAGCAGGCAAGACAGAAAAGGCGTGAATGGAAGGATAAAGATATGGAGCAGCAGTGAACAGAAAGGACAAAACACCCAAGGTCATGGAACAAGCAGAAAAAAGAACTGATATAGCCATAAAAAGACAAAAATTCCATCTTGGTGGCGGTTTGTGTGACAGATACATGTGCGACAGAAGGGAGGTAATCACTCCGCAGAGAAGTATAATTTAAGTGCTCCCAAGCTTCTGTTTAAGTTGAACCCATAAAAACAAAACATTAGCCAAAATCAGATAAAAACCAACGTGCATGCACCCCTGGGAGAATTCCTGTTCTCCCAGCTAGACTTGGACCTAAGCTACAGGCACTGATGCATCTTCCCTTGACAGCCTCTCCCCTTCCTTCTTTCCTCAGTCTGGAAAATCTTTGTCCTTCTCTGTCCCTCTCTGTAAAGTGTGTGTCTGTGCAGAGGAAGGAGGAACAACTTACAGGCAGACATTTAAATTTCCCTTTCAGTCCTTGCTCTGTTCAGATTGCCTGCATTCCTTGTCATAGCAAAGAGCTTTTGGAAAGTAGTTGAGCATGAAATATTTCAACTGCTTGTGGAAAAGTAGATCAGATTTACTAGAGATCCCAGGTAAGACAGGATTACCCATATTCTGCTGTGAAAGCCATTGCTCAGTACAAAGAACATGTGAGCAGCAGGTTTTTTGAGACCTCTGCTGCGCTGGCATGTTTTTCTGCCATTGCATGTGTGGAAGGGAAATTACTGTATGTGAGGAACAAGGTCACATGAAGCAGGTATGAGGGAGATGCTTGATATTGATGTACTGATGAGCAGTTACACTGTACCTGGGATAGATTTCAGATTGCACTCACTCTTGGGCAGTGCTGGGCATATGGGGCATGAGTGATTTTGGGTTTAATTGAGATTGTGCTGAATTCTCACAATCTTGAGTTTAGTATTTTGGTTTTGCCTCCACCTCAATACCCTGAGTCCTGAGATGACTTTTGTCTCAAAGTGTGAGTCACTGCTGAGTGTTCAGTACCCATGTCATTCCAGCTGGAGCTGTTGGGGATGGCACAGGGCTTTGTCATTACTCAGTGACAGGGAGACGAGTCTCTCTTTGGAGACCTTGTGTTGCTTACATCTCATACAGACCACAGAGGTCACTCCAGGGCTCTTCTTTTTAATTGTGCCCACCACCCCAAACAAACAAAGCTAACTTTGATTTACAGTAAAAAAAGCTTTCACCAAAGTCTGCTCAGAAATTTTTTTCTTTGTGTTGTCCATTTTCTGTTTGCTAAGTTTCAGTTTTCAAACCAATAGGGGTTTCTTTTGTAGACTAACAGTAGCAAATGTCACTCTGCTGCTCGACTTAGCCAGTTCTTCTATGTGGTTCCAATTGTAAGCAGAAACCATGGAAAGCAGAATCCATACCGTGCTGACTTGACTTCTTCTTGGTGTAGTAAAAGAAAGTAATTTGTTTGCATCTCCTCGAGAGTAGTTCTGTTTAACAGCTGAGGAGAAAAACAATTTCAGTTTTAGACAGTAATCTCAAAGCTTAGTGTTTGGAAAATCCTTGTCCCTTAAAGAGTGTTTTCCATTGTGTTGTGTTGATTTTGTTGCTGATCCTGGTTCAAAAAATGAAGTACATGACCACTGAGCATTTAGTGTACATCCAGCTATTGTAAATAATTTCTTCTGAGTTTCCTTCTTCCTTGTTTCGAGTTCCAACCACATTTGTTTTAATTGACAATTTGTGCTGTAATTGAAATGAAGTGAAATACACAATGATTGTATTAACTGTATTAATTTTAGCAGCCACTCAGTAGTAAACACATCAAACAGAATTCTTCTCCATCCTTTTCAAATGGACCGGGAGATAAAGTTGTACAGACAGACTGTTTTAAGTGGGAAAGAGAGGCAAAATGTAAGCTATAATGCAAGTTTTTTAAAGGATCATTTTTGGAGAAATGAATAAGCTTATTATAGGTCAATGGCAAATTATTGTAGAGTGTAAGTTTGGAGAAATATAAGACAGTAGCCACCTAGGCTAGCAAGTATATTTTTTCTCTTTCTATGGGCAAATTACTGGTGCATAGCTTCCAGTGTAAAATAGCAGTGTTCATGTTGGCTTCATCATCTCATTATCAACCCTCAAGGAGGAAGATTGGCCACCTAATTCTCTGTAACAAAGTTTGCAAGTCCAAGAAGGTTTACTGTACAGTGTTCAAAATGGATGAAGAAACACATTAAATATTATCATAATATTTCATGAGAAATGGATGAATGCTGAAAATATAAACATCTGTGAAAGCAGACCCAGAAAAAAGTGTGCTCAGAACTCTTCATATAGGAAAGAGAAAGTAACTTTATTGGATGCATATTTTCTTTGTAAATAACTTCCTGCCCAAAGTTCCAGTGTCTCTGTGGAATGTTAATATTTCTGTGATCACATTCAACATATTTAATGTATGTTGTAAACCAGACATCTTGCCTACTCAATAAGATGTTATTATCATACTCAATTTTTACTAAAGAGTTTACTATAATTGCTACACCAAAATAGCGGTGTAATTTCCTAAACACTGCTCTCTGGAATTCTGACAAAACCCCTTAGTTTAGAGATTATTGCCTTAGAGAGTTGAAACAAAAATAGTCAAAGGGAAAATTATTTAATCTCTAAAGCAGCATCTGTGAGAACAGGAAAATAAACAGGTGAAAACAGGTTTTTTTGTAGTTCTTTGGTGGTTCTTAGTGGCCGAGAAGTGGAGAGTGAGAAAAAGACTTGAGGGACCAGGACTAGAGCTACTGTTTGGTAAATGCTTGATTCTACTGAAAATACATGCTTTTAACTGCAGCTTCCTGAGGCAGGAGTACGGAGCAGTGGCAGACAGACAATGCTGGCAGTCTGAGCTGATCTCTGAAATTCTGTAGCAAAATGAACCCAGCTGTTGGTCTGCCCAGTGGCCTGGAGAGTCGAAGGGCAAGTGGTACCTCAGACTGTGACTTTTTGATGTGTTACTTAATGGGCTGCTTGTATGCAAAACAGTATTTTTGTTTAGGCAGTTGTATGAAAGTTGTTTGGATGTACATTTGGATTTTTAAATCTTATTAGGGTTTTGTTTTCCCTGAGGAAAGTGTATGTCTCCTCTACTGGGCTTCCCTGAAGGCCTGGAGAGATAAGCAGCCTATAGCAAATGGGTCATTGTGGGGTTTTGTGTTTTGGTTTTTGTTGTTTGTTTGGTTGGGGACTTTTTGCTTTTTTGTTTTCTTTATTTCTTTGTTTTGTCTGTTTATTGTTTGTTGTTTAGTTTGGGGTTTTGTTTGTTTTTAATTTAATGGGGATTTTTTTTTAGAGTTTTCATGCAAAGTATTCATTTCAAGCTCTTCTCATTCTAAAATAAAGCAACATAAAATGGAACAGGGTATGTAATTTGAAGTAGAGAATATTGGACTAATCTTTATTCTACCTTATCCTGCTCGCCTTCTAGCTTGTCTAGCAAACCAGAAGATACTGAACATGCTACTTCTAACAGCGTTGCCCTGCTCAGTGTCACACTTCAGTTCCCTACATTTCTAACTTCCATCAAGGCACAGTAAATCAGGGATGATAGAATGAATTGGGACAATCTGACACTTCCCAGTTTTCAGACTTTTCAGAGTCTGCTTTAGGAGTCCAGGCTCTGGTTCTTTTCATTGTATATGGTCAATGAGGAGAAGGGGAAACAGTTACCCTTCACAGCAAGCTAACATGATGTTTCCTCTTAGTTTTAAAACTTCTGAAAGAGAAATGGAAATTTTGCTGTCATATAACCTTAGCAAAGAGCTTTATCCACAAAGTTTTATAAAGACAGACCTGCATTCCTGAATCTCCTCTGGATTTGAGGTAAATTCAAACGTGCAATCAAACCTTCTCCTTGTGTTTCATCTTAAATTAGGCCCTTTTTCTGCAGAAATTTCTCTGTGTGGCACAAGTGCTTAAGAACACTTTATGAATGTATCTGTAGGACTGGCCCCTTTTTGATTTTTCATAGAAAATCTCACCTCTGTTAAAAGATGCCTCTCTTGGTCGCTGCATGGGTACTAAAGAGGTTGTATGAAATGATTTGCAGAGGTTTGCATTTCCATATCTCTACTGACTTCCCTGGACCTACACCAAAGTGTGTCAGTTGGGGAATTCTTCATAATTATTCTTAGCATTCCTTGAAAAAAAGGGAAAAGAATGCAGAAAGATGTTAAAGCAGATTGAATGCATCTTACCAACAAAGCAAATTCTCTGCCCTGGTTTTCCAAGCTGAGATTCTTGGCCAGAGTCTTGTTTGTGCTCTTTGTTGTCCTCGCGCTGACCCATGCTTGAATTTGCAGTTTTATTGACCGTGTCTGGAAGGGTCCTGGATGGTGCCCCTCCAGATTTACATCAGTGGGAGCACTGTGATCCAGGGAGGCAGTGGGGTTTAACCTTAGGAGAGGCTTGCCGGGAAGTCTGGTTTTAAGTCCTGGGCTTCATTTCTCTGCTCTTCAAGAAGCTGTATCATCATGCCAAATCCTGCTTTCAGTTACCCACTAAAGTTTTCTATAGGATGTCAGTATGATCTAATTCTCGAGCTATAAAATGGAGGGAAAAGCCTAATTTATGCCTCACCGGGAAGAAAGAGAACCTGAAAGCTTATGTTGAAGATGTAGCATTCCTGCTACAGCAAAGAAGGTTGCTGTGAATCAAATGTTCAAATAACTTCCTAGACTTTGTTTACTTTTGTGATTTGCTGTCATTCCAGTTCAACAAAATACTACTGTTTGAGATAAGAAGAAAAAATGCTCATTTTTAAAAGTATATTTTTTCATATCCACCAAGAGAAAAATTAGATTTTTGAGATGTTTTCTTATGTTTCAAAAGTATCCAGAGTATTTCCACAGTGGGAGTAAGTTAATGGTACATCACTGGAACATCTCCAGTGAAAATAACTGTGGCAGAGTGAAAAGAGCAGTAGAAAACAAGTAGTCAGGAACAACAATGGCAAAAATACACATATATTTATTTATACATCCTTGTTTGCAGTATAGACCTCTGGATATTTTTAAATACCAGTAAAAGTAGACTTCAAACATTTTCATTGACCTTACAGCCATTACAGTTATAAGTAGTTCCAATGAAAAGAAAACCCTTCCAAGAAATTTTCCTTAAGGACTTGACAAAGATTTAATACAGGACAAATATATCTTCAGGATGGAATTAGGGGGGAAACTTTCCTGTGTTCAGATTCCTCTTAATTGTGTATTAGGTCTGAAGACCCTGGCTGTATTCCATATTGTTCCATTTGTTGCTTGCCTCTGTAAGGCTTCTCTTTTGGAAGAAAGAACCAAATAAATCTAGCAACCCTTTTATTAGATGCCATCTTGACCTTGCTTCTTGGAAATATAATAGCCCAAAGGATGAAAAATTACAAAAAGTGTTTATTACTAAAATCCAGTCTCAGTTGTGCAAAGATTAAGTGTTTCAAAAGATTTAATATCCTGCCTGCTTCAGTGGGATGCACGTGGAAAAGAGCTGCAAAGCACCAGAGAACTGGAAATAGCTGTGTGATGTCTTGCTCTGTAGGCATGTGGTTGGTATTTGTGGGAAATGCTTGAGAACACAAGTTTTAGAACTGATCCCAACAACATCCTTGATATCCCTATCAGGCTGCTGTGGGGAAGACTTGGACCACGTACCCTTACATCATCCCAAACTACCCAATGATAATGGCAGATGTAAGGAGAGACTGACAAAACAGGGGTTAGGAAGTCAAGTGTTCTGCATCTAGATATCAGTATCTGAATGAAAAGCTACCTTAATCCTGACTTTTTTTGTAGGAAAACTGTAGTTCCTAAGCCCACTTGTATACATGAAAAAGTCTGTTGATGAGGAAGGTTTACCTGGAGAAGGAGGTACTTGATAAATACAGAAGTAGATGCTAGCTTCTATTAGAAATAGATTTTCTTTTTAAAAGAGCTAAACTGCAGATTTTAAATAATTCCAAGTTTTTCCTTGTTCCTGGAGACAAAATGAAGTTGTTTGTCATTGGAGATGCTTTTCCAGATTTTCCTGCATTGTAGGAAAACATTTTCCATTTGAAAGTCTCCCTGAAACATTTTATGACACCTTTATGAAATGTAGCTTAGTTTATTGGGCAGAACATTTTTTTGCAGCCCTTCTTACTGAAATACAAGTTTTACAAGTAGATGCAAGATGTTTTTCATTATTTGGTGGCACACACACAGAGCATGGCATGTGCCTGCCCAAATTATCTGCCTATTCAGACTAAATGCGCCTCTTTGAAAGACTTTGAGAGGCACAGACACCTGCTTCCTTTTGTTTGCATTTTTTTCATACTGATTTTCATACAATTTCATTTTATAAATTTCCTTATTAAAGAGTAAATTTTCCACAATGTGTTTTTATGTTAACTGCTCTGAGATAATTCATAGGCGACATTTGTATGTTTTGTCATTCCCTTTGTAAAGTCAATGTTTAGATGGAGAATTAACCAACCTGAGGTTTTCCTTTAAAGTATAGAGGTGAAAAGCATAACAAAACAAAATTATTTATAAACTTACCATCTCAGCTGTTGAAGTTAGAAAGGTTCTTACAATCTCTTAGCTGTCTCTATGGCAAAGTATGGATTCTCTTGGAAGAAATTTAGGCTGAGATACGACAACATACACACATAAAAATTGTACACTAATTACTCTCTCATCCAAGAGACCATGAATACCTTGTGTTTGGGTTTACTGCCTGTGTATTCAAAAACTAGCTAAAGTCAAACCCTGTTTTGCACTACTAGTGTAGATTGGATATAGTTCCATTGGACTTATTTGAGCTTATCTAGACTTAGAGATGATGATGGTGAAAATAAGATTTCATCCCTCAAATTTAACTTTTTTGAGGTCTCCCAGTTCCCATCAGGATGAAATAATTTGATTGTATGTAACAATGCATCATCTAAGTCAGCAATTGTTGTGTATGAGCAATTAAGTTATGGTTTTTTTGAACTCTTCTGTCTCACTATAGATTTTTAAAATTATTTTTGATTGTCAGTTATGCAAGATTAAAGGAGTAAAAAAAACAGCAAGAGAAAATGCCCCAACAAAAACCCAGCAAAACCCAGGTTTCTTGCATAATTTATTTGTCTAGCCTGTACTTCTGGGCTGCTTCTAAATAAATAAAATAAATAAAATATATGCAATTATTCTAAAAAGTCGGAAATCTTCAAGGAACTGATGTATCTTCTAAATAGATATCTTCTAAATAGATATAGCCTATCACTAAAGGCTATGAGACTTTGTATTTTCAGCCCTGTCCTGTCAATATCAGTGTAAGTTTCTTCTCAGCCCTGTAATGTC
Organism: Donacobius atricapilla; assembly: GCA_013397315.1. NCBI lineage: Eukaryota > Metazoa > Chordata > Aves > Passeriformes > Mimidae > Donacobius > Donacobius atricapilla. The sequence continues at coordinate 247,146 of WBMY01006141.1, read as the reverse complement.
CTAAGAGATGGATGATCAAACCATTCGCATGCGTCAATCCATTGTGTTTGGTAGGAGTCCAATGCCTATGTATCATCTGAGGACCTGTGCTCAAGCAGAGGGTGGCTGCAATAAAAGGATTAGGAAGGAGTGGTTAATTCTGGTATGTGTAGAACTTTCCAACTTGCTGATGTGAAAAACGAAACAAAACCAACAGATCACAAATATAATTTTAGAATATGATCAAGTCTGTGTTCAATATCCAATCAAATAGGAGTATGTTCTGCCTTCCCTCACCTTCACATCACTTTCTCTGTTCTCTGAATTCTCTTGCATTTATCAACATCCCTGAACTGCAAAGAGTAGAAAAGATGCTTAATTTTAGGGTTGTGTCTGCTCCTTTCAGATGCCAAGGCAGAACATACTCTCTCTTTGCCCTTTTTATCTATCCAGGAGGCTCAGCAGAGGTTTTTATTACAGGTCTGAATTTTTCCCTTCCTAGATATGTCTGTTTAGCTCATGAAGTTTTGCACAGATCCCTGCAAAATTGCCTCAAAACTTTCTTTTTTATTTGCTTGAAAATACCGTAACTTTGCTAAAAAAGTGCTGCAAGTAAGCAGAGAGATGGAAGACACTTTGAACTTAGCAGGAGTCTAAGGAGAGTGTGCAAGTCTGCCAAAGCAGGAATTGCATACGCCCAGGAGGGAAGCTCCGCCAGCATCAGAACATGGCAGGATTGCGCTGTCCTTGTTCCACGCTGTGTCACATGGTACCATGCAGTGAGTTTGTGCAGAAATTAAAGACATGGATCCAATCACAAATGTAAAAATGCATTTGTGATTATGATTTTGAACAGAAAATGTATTGTGGATCACTTTTCTGGGACACGAAGAGTTGGAAATGAAGAGATGCAGGACAAGCATCCCTAAAACAACTAGTCTGTCGTGGCAGTGATAAGGAAAAAGCCCATCAACTTGAATTAATAAGGGGAGAATTAATGTCTTTGAAAACTTTGGACTTCTTGTTAGAATTCAGAGAAAAACAGAGTGTTTAGCCTGGGGTACCCAGAACTGCGAAAAGGTGCCCTGAAATGTTCCTTGTTCTGTCATCTCAGAAGAGCCAAAGGATATGCATCTCAGGGGAGAAAACTTCACATTCTGTCTGCTTTAGAGATGTCACTGCAGTCCGATTTTCACCAGTGTTTTCTTAGAGGAATATATGCAATCANAACACTCTTGCTTGGTGGATCATCACCTCTGGTACTTAAATCTCTGGAAATGAGGGAAAATAAATAGTGGTGCAAACTTGGCAGGAATTGATTCTCAACAGGGCATACCTAAACCATTTGCTGTTCCATACATCCTTTAAAGAGGAAGCTTATTGTAGGTAAAATAAATTTATCTGGTCTAGTGGGAGTGGTGGGACAGTTGTCTCTTTAAGGAGATGGCACTGCAACTGAGAAGCTTATCAGCTGGGCAAGGCACAGGAGGAAATGTTTGGTTACTGGACAACTGGGAACTGGAAAGAAGAAAGTCAAATGTGGTGCCATAGTCAGCATGGTGAAGCCTTTATGTAGTAGTGAGAAAATTTTGATACTACTGTGCAAACCCTTGACAAGATTTCAGCTGGAAGAGCCTGAGTAATCCTGGTCATTAACTTGCAAAGATGAGGAGGCATACCTGGCACAAGGCTTTCAGAAACAGGGACAGCCCATGTGATGGCAAGAGGGAAGTGGCCCAAAGATGGAAAGAATAAATACCCCTCTTGGAAAGGTAGAAGGCAGTCCTAGTTAAAAAATGATGTAGTTATTTGAGTGACAATGAGTACCAAGCTTTAAGACATGGGTCTTGTAAGATGTAGTGCCATATTCATGTGAAAACCATCTTCTGGATTTGGAACTGTTTTGCACTGGGAATTCTGGACATGGTGATGACACCTTGCAGGCATCCTTATGCAAGCGCCCAACTTGGAGTTGCCTCCTCCTGCTGCATAGCTCAGAGGCTTTCAGTAGCCAGCAAAACTGTGTCCTTATATGTGTCATATGTAGCCAACTTTCTAGTGGACAGTGTAAGCCAACATATTCCCAGCTCTCATAGAAAATGCCTGTGCCACCTTCCCATGTCAGAACCCAGCAGTCCCCTGTGGTCCTGCTTGCTCCAGCCTGGAGGTGTTTTGTGTCAGCACCAGCAGGGTGTTCAGGACACCAGTTCAACCTCTCACATTTGCACCAGTGTCTGTGGTTCTACCACTGATTACTTCAGCAAGATGGAAAACCTCAGGCTCACACAGTCATCAACTGGTGCCTTAAACTCATGGGCTCATTCCTTTTGGCGTTGTAGCCTTGTTATTAACTGTGGTGAATGTGGGAAATCTTATCTCTTGTCTGAATGACTTCCATGACTGTGCTCAACATCCTGTGATGGCACTGTCTCTTTAGGAACATCTCCCTTGTCATTGTTAGCAGGGAACAAATATCCGTGGAAATAAACAGAACAAGGAAATACAGAAAATACTTGCTATAAACCAGACTTGTGTATAAATTGAAGGTTTTCCCAAGGAGCTTACTAATACACATTTAGAGCAGAGCATTCTTTGTCTAGTCCTGAATGTTGATTTTTTTCCTTTTGTTATCCCTAGGATAACATGGGGAGTTTGAAATGTCAAGCGTCTCTTTCATGGATCTAAATCATGACGAGTCTTTTGTACAGAATGACTTAAAACCTGAAAGGGAATTAGAGCCCTAATGTCATGACTGTGCACAAATTCTGGAAAAATTAAAATTTTAATTAGCTAAATGAATGGCACTGTACTACTTTTTGAGGGTCGGGAGAAATGTTAGAGTCTGCTTTTCTCAGTACCTGATCAACAGATTTTACCATCAATTAGGTCATATATCCATGGACACAGTTTTGGGTAACAACCATGATCTTGTTCAAAGAACGGAACTTTTGCTCTTTATGTTGTTGTTCCAACAGGCAGTTTTGGGATTAAATGTCTCAAGACACATGTAAAAAGAAAACTTTTTCTATGCATGCTGTCTGCTCAAATCCAGCCTGGAGGCTGCTGGTATGCAAGCTGGGATAGTTTGGCTTTGCTATCATCCATTAGGAGAATGAAGAAGTGGGTTGTCTTGTTAAGATGATTTTCAGGGATTCTCATTAGCAGATAATAAGAAAGTGGAGACCTAATCTCCAGGTTGACTCTCCAATGACCCTTGAAGTTGAAATAACTGAGAAAGCAGCAGTTACACCAGTAAAAGCTGAAATTTAGCTGAGGGCTAAGAAATGGGAGATTGTTGCTGTAAGAAGAACTGAACTGATGCCAGCAGAAAGCTGATACAGCAGCGACATGAGCGATATTATCTCCCCAACAGTCATGACTGTGTTCCAGAGACTGCAAGGTCAGACCCTGGCTTTGCTTAAGGCCACATGAAGACAAAATACATCCTTTCTATACTACTGTAAACAGGGATCTGAAACGGGATAATTAACATTACAGTGGGCTCTCTGCTTTGTCGAACTTCTCTGTGTGTCTTTCGTCCAAGAAGGACAGAAGAGTCTTTGAAAAAATAATTGCCACCAAGTTTAAATGACTCACTGGCCAGAAGGAAAGAGGCCACGGCTCTATTTTCTGTCAGTTGTAGAAATTGCTCCATCTAGATGATTTAATCATGGGAAGATTTTACTGTGGAATGAGGATTTACAGGATGAACTCAAGGCAAACATGTCCCAGGCAACCACTCAAATTCCAACCCAACATTTAGCGCTGTTTTGTTCCTGCCTACTATATTTAAGAATCAATACCACAAATTCCAGACTTTGGGGCAGATTCTGTTCTTTTTATTATTTTTTAGGTCCTTGGGACATGAATGAAGGACTGTGCAATCATGGCAGCAGACCACCACCAAAGGCATTATGATCACTTAGGAGAAAGAAGCCAAACATTGCCAAGCTTATCAAATATTTACAAGTTGCTGGCACATTTAGTCCTAGGCACAGACATGGCTAATTCTTTAGAAATAGCCCCCACGTGAGCTGGTAAATAGTTGCCAGGAGGGCTCGGGGTGCTGGAAGATACTGGAACAATAATGCAGCCTCACAGGTGCTTCATTTTGGCACGCACCACATGGTGACAATCCTGTAACTTCATATATAAAACAAACAGAATGGAAAAAAATGCAAGTAAATAAGCAATACTAGGAGTTCGGTTTTTATCAGATCCTGATGAAATTGTTTCGTGAAATTTAATATTCTGTGCCAATTTAACAAGTCTTAGAGCAGGAGGTGCAATGAGCTAAATTAAGAATTTTACAAAAAAGAAAAGCAGTGGATTTCAGTTTGTGGGGATGTTTTGTTTTAATGTTTACTTTTAAAAAATTAGGATGCTAGTGTGAAGTTATGTGCTGTGGATCAATGTGTTCCCAAATGCAATTCTGAAATAAAACAAAACCCATGCCTAAACTCCCTGAGTTTGGACAGAGGAACTCATGGGAATACCAGCAAGTTTCACTGACACCTCAGTGCCACTGAGGAGCCAAGCCACCTTTTCAGATGGATCAGGTGGCTGGAACTGCTTCCCACAACTGTATCCAATCTCATTCTCCAATTTTACTTTTGCTTTTTGATTTTTTTTTGTTGTTTCCCAGTATAGAGAGGTTGTTTGTTTTTCTGTTTATTTTCTGTGCGTGGCACTTAAAAATGGAAGCCAGAAATAAGTAATATATTTTTTCTGCCATTAATTGTTACAAGCTAAGAGTAGTTACTGTGTCTAGGTCAGGATCTGAAAATACAGTTCCAGTTCTAATGCCAATAACTGTATCTCATGCTGTCATTTTGGCAGGGATTTCCAGAGGGGGTCCATTTGAGCAAAAATGGGTGGAGATCTCAAGAAGTATTAACTTTCTTGGAAAAGTCTACAATGAACAATTATTATGGGATAAAATGGAAGAATATGAATTATCTCCATTCTCTGGAGAGGTATCAGTAATAAGGTTTTCTCAGACAATATATGATCTCTTGTATTTATCAATTGAAATGAAAATCCAAAGGTAAAATCAGGGCTGTAAAGCACTTTGTAGGCTCTGACATGCCCCGATATCTGTAATTTATACCTGTGTTATAAAGAAGCGTGAAACAGTATGTTCAACTGTGACACTTGTAAGCTGGCTGTAATGTTTAAGAAAAGACAAAACTAGCCATAAAAGGGCCATAATTTTGATAGGTTTTAGGTTCTCTGTTCCACTTGTCTTGAATATGATCTGCGGAGTCCAGATAAATTACACTGCAGAGTGAAATCAGCACAGGAAACAATGTTTTTTAAGTAGAAACTGTACATTTTCTTATATCCTCAAGCTGTGCAGGACTTGGAGAGAAAGAGAGATGACTATTGCTAACTGGTATAAAAATTGCTTTTTCCTCTGATATAGATTGCTATTTACCAGCAACCATGTAGAAGATTTTCAGACACTCATACAGCATTTGTTCATTTGTTGGGTTGGTTTGTGGTTTGAGCTTTTGCTCCCAAACCAGGCTGGTGTTTTAAATTTCTGTTACATAGCACTGATGAGATAAATGAAGCACCCCAGGGGCCCTGAGAATACAACTGGTGTTTCATATTCAGGAGTAGCCGGAGGAGCTGTAAATCCTCTAAGAAGGACACTGCAAACACAGTAACCCATGAGGAAAATAATCCTGAGCCTTCCTTTCCCTGGTGTCCTAGCATCCTTCTGGCTGCTTCCCAAGGGAAGGATCTGTGGGCTGTCCATGTAGGTGTGCAGTGGGGATGGGGCATATCCCGCTGAAGACACTCTCAAGAAACAAGTCCAAACCATACCTGTGCCTAATACAAGGAGCCAACTCCTGCCAATATCAGCATCTCACATCAGCTGGCATCAAAACTAACTGGGTGGAGAAGGGGTAGGAGGTACCATGAAGCGCCCACAAAGCTCTGACCGTGATCTGTTTTCAGGAACAATATAATGATACTGACTGTGGGATAGAAATCTAAATTGCTTGTGGTTTTGCTGACATTTTGCCAATGGTGTTTTAGAGCTCAAGACCACACAAGGAAAATGGTATTCCAGGATACATTGCATCCTTAAGGAGAGGCTGTGAGACTATGACCTAATGTTTATAATTGTAAGAGTTATTGAGAGTCAATTGAACATGCAAAATTCCCAAGTGACTGCATTTATCACTTGTGTGATTAACATGCTTGTGGAGTATAAACAACTGAACAGATGCAAATGGTTGATGAAGCTCATCAAGAGAAAGAAAATTAAAAGTATGTCAGATATTGTTGAAAATATAGGTAAGGCATGATTTTAAACCCTGCTTAGAAAGAGGATGATCAAAGGGGTTTTTAATTTGCTTTACATTATTACTGGTCCTCATAAATGTCTGGGCAAATAGAGTTTACTTGGAAACTGATGGGAATATTGGTAGCACCAGTGTACTTCACAGTATTTCACACATTAAGATATGAAAAGCTTGCATTATGAATTACTCCCATAAAGGCTTGGTAATCGCAAAATGCTCCTAAGACAAGCGTTACTTTTAGCAGAAACATAACAAAATATGATAAAATATATAGCGTCATCTTTACTATGTTAATAATAAACTTTGTATAATACATATATAGTCTCGAATATTTATGGGTTTGTATATGTATTATTTATATACATCTAAGTCTCTTCATCATTCCCTAAGGTGTCATTTCATGCATTGTATTTGTATAACTGTAGCAAAGCTTTTTTTAGGTGAGATTACAATTTGAACTCTACGGCTTTTTAAAAATTACTTTTTAATTAGGATTTCAGTGTAAGTAGCTGAAATCATCATGTCTTAGGTGACAGAAGGTCAGATACTTAATCCTAGTTTGTAAAATCCGGAAGATCTGTTTTGTTGTAGATGAAACATGATTTTTGAATTCTAGTTGTATCTTATTTTCACATTTTTGCGTGCTCAAGATAGACCATGAAATTATTTTTATTTTTGTTGAGCCTCCTTTAAAGACGATTTATTATTTTGCTTTGGCTTAGGTTGAAGTTAGGGATTTTTCTCAGCTTACACCATTTCAATATGCCTGCATCCTGGAGAAGGAATCTGGGAAAAGAAGGGACAAACTAAAAATACAATTACTGAAAGCATGAAAGTGCAGTTACTGAAACTGCAAAAACTGAAAATTGCAGATAAGTTTTGTTGACTTCAAAACAAGTTTTACTTTGTGCTCTTTTACCCCTTTTTGTTTATAGGGTTTTTTTAAGGCATGCCAATGATTATTTTAAAACTAAAATCCTTTTTTCTCTCTTCTTTTATTTTAATCACTAGGTAGATGGAGACGTTTTTTAAGGCATTCATCAGAAAAAGAATACTTTGAAAGTTATATTTTTGGTGGTAACTACTACCAAAGTTATTATCCATAATGCTATGACAATATTTCACAAGCAATACCTTCTATGTCTTCTGTATCTACATCTTCATTCATTTGTGAACATAAATTCTGCTGACCCAGAAAACTGCAGAGATCTCTACAAGAAAACCCAGGCTGGAAAGTGTTTGTTGAGGGCACAGCTTCAAAACAGATTTATGTGGCTTTTAGTTTGCGTGCAGATGGAGTTTACTAAGAGGTTGCAAACACTGTTTTTATTGTTTTTGTTCTGCTTTTTCTTTTGGCCAACTCTGCCCATTTTTTTCAGTCAGCCCTAGGAGTGTGCTGTGGTTGGGACCTTGCACTTAGCTCGCATCAATAGTTTCAGTAAACACTTTGTTTAAAAAAAAGGAAGCTTTGGAATGCATTTTTTAAACAGCTTTTACACCTGTATTATTGACATTATTAACAACACTGTATGCCCCCAGTCCATAGGCCAAGAACAGACATGCATTGATTTTGTAGAAATAAACACTCACAGACCAAAGGGACCTTTTCCATCTGCTCCCTTCTGCTGAGCATCAGATCTGCCCTTTGACATTGCGTATGTTTTGGATGACTTTGTCATAAAACCCAGGGTGATGGGGAGTCAAATGCTTCATATGCGCATGGGATGTCAAATTTCTGTAGTTGTGGCTTGAGGTTTGGGGGCTGCCTCTAAAACCACCCTCTTCCACCAGCCAGGTGTCTCGGCTGGGCTCTACAAATGTGGTGGTTTTCTCAGTAAAGCCCATGACTCATATTTTCTCTTCTTAGTTTATGATTTATTTGTCAAAATGGCTGTAATGCGCATTTCTTGTAAATGGCCCGTAGCCTCGTGAGAGAGGCTTGGCTCATCTGCTGTGGCTTTTGAAATCCTAATGACCATTTAATCGAGTAAATGTGAGATAAGCTGTGAGCTAGGGCTGGTTTCATGGCTCTGCTTGCATTTAAGTGTCATGGTCTTCAAACAGTACGTATCCTAAAGCATGAAACCATGGTGGGCGTTGGTGGCATTAAGCTATTTTCCATACCCACGGTCTAGCCGTGCATCTGCAACTCGGTGTAAATTGCTGCACAGTTGTGGAAGTCACAAATACCCATATATGCTGTCTTTCCTTACACAGCTTAATGAGATTTCCACATCCCCAGGGAAACCAGCATGTCCTGCAGATGGGTGGTATCCACATTAGCTTTTCTACGGCCAACGCATCCCTGTACTCCTGAGATCCTCCAAAGGAAAGGCATGATTATGCATAACAGATTGTAAAAAAAGAGGTTAAAACAAATGCCAGTATTTCAACTCCATATTGTTACAATCTATTTTAAAGAATGGAAGGAAGGAATATATTACAATTTTGTTTTTTTTAGTTTGTTTCTGTATGAATCTCCAGGTAATGTTGAGTGGCTGTTTTGTAGCTTTTGTGCTCCTGGCAGACACCCTGCAGGAGATAATTGTCTTTCAAGAGTCCCTGGCTTCTTTTTTAGCAATTTAAAATAACTGGCCAGCAGACAATAAATTGTTCCAAAGTTTCATGCTTGGAAGGAGATTTCCCAAACTACAAAGTTTTATCAAGAACAAATGAGAGAGTAAACGAACATGTAGGCAACTGCTTAAGATCTGACTAAAGGAAAATTCTGCTCCAAACAACACAAAACTACAGGAATGCATTTTGTCAAAGTAACAATTCATTGAATTAAAATTACTCAGAGCTTACTGCTCTCCCGGTCTCTAGGAGCACAAACACAGAACACATTTTTCCATTTTCAAACCCTCTAGGTCTGGAGCTGACACAGCCATCAAACAGAGAAGAGCTTGATCAAGTAGCTATGTTGGGGAATATAAAAGCTTTGTTAAAATTTCATGTCGATTTATATGTGCATTGTGAAAAATGGAATATCAAATTAGATAGAATTGAGAATAGACCAGATTATGGAAATTACAAGTGACTTTTGTCTTCATATTTACAAGGAGGTCCTTCTACAGTCACCAGACTGCAGTCTGTGTTTTATAAATCTTAACAGAGCTCTTTCTAGTTGATTGCTTATAATGCTGATATAATATTTTATACTGTGTATTTTATATAATCTATTGCTTATAATGCTGATATAATATTTTATACTGTGTACTTTATATAATCTATTTTCAGTGATGTTCCAAAAACATTACTGAAAAAACTCAAATAAACCATTATTAAAGTTACTAAAGTTACTAAAAAACCCTCAAGTAAGCCATAGAAAGGTAAATGTCACTAAATTCACTAAAAATTTTAAAAAAGTACTCTTTAATACATTTCTTCATGTTTGATAAGAAAACTCAGCCTACTTAGCATTAAAATCATCATCTGAAGTTACATAATTTTGAAGTATTTTAATATGAAGAAATGTTTAGAGCAATTTCTTGTTTCCATAAGATGCCATGTCCAGAAACAAGGGCGAAAATCTGTTTCTCTACTTGTGTTGTGCACATCCAAAGGACATCCCCAGCTAGCCAAGGCTGTAATTAAAATGAGACTGACATCCAGTGCAGGTCTAAATATGTTGAGTGTGTTCCAAGTGTCAATAATGAAACCAGATTTTCTCCAGATCTGGAATATGCCCTGCTATATGTGAGATTTTCTATGGAATTGGTGTTTTTTTCAAGGTGGGAGATTAATACTTTTACAGTCTGCATGATATTTTGCATATAGGTGTGTAAAAGGGCCTAAGCAGAGCTGGTGTTTTCTAATACTTGATTTTGGCTTTGTAGATAAATGCATGTCTGATGAATACACATGACTGGAAATGCGGTCATGTCCCGGACAAGACATCCTCCTCTTGGGCATAACCAAGAGTCTGATCTTTTCTGGTAATGCTGAATTAATACAGGGAAAGTTCTTAACTAGGAAATTTTTGTATGTGTAAGAATTCTGTGGTTTTAAGTATAGCCACAGGAAATGGAGTAATCATTAATGAATTTAGAGTAGATGAGCTGGCAAACTGAAAATGAAGAAGACTCACTGCACTCAAATGTTAGCCAACACTGGATGAAAAAACCTGCTTTGTGAGATCTTCAGTCATAGCGTGTATTGCAACCTCAGTTTTTGGTGGCTTTTGTATTACCAAAGGACTTGGTAATAGCACACAATTAATTAAGGCTGCAAATAGATCCATAATCCTCCTGACTGAAGTGCTGCTTTTTAAAATTTTGCCTTCTGTGAATAGTGTTAGCCTTTCCAGTGTTGGACAAGAGTACATCCATTACACAGTATATTAATATTTTCCCTATGGCAGGCAAATCCTCACACACCAGTGATCTCTTGGGTGTTGTTTCTCGTGCAAATTCAGATTGCAAAGTTAAAGACTTAAATTCTTAGTCCTTAATTCTGATTGTGCTTGGTAAAATGACACTGTGGGAAGGAACACAGCCCATTCAGTGCCTCCCTTAAGACTGCAGAGATGCCTGGAAGTTATTTTCTTACATACTTTCCTTGTCTATGGTCTCTCTTTGGTCTATGAGTTAATTGATCCAGGATTTTCTGATATAATTGTCTTAAGCTGTTGACAATTCAGTTAAGAAAGCAGTTGAGCATGTAAATAAAAAATAAACTCCATATGCTTTCAGCACTCTTGCAATTAGGCAGCACTACTGATGGTTGGCTTATCAGGAACAACAGTGGGATTTTTTTCCTTTTATAAATGAGGATGAGGTTGTGCCTTGATGACTGACCACCTGGAACTTCAAAGTTCTAGGAGAGAGACCTCAACTATTATCCATGCTGTGATCATTTGGTGTTTCTCAGTGATGGCCAAAGAAAACAATGGCACCCTGAATTTAACTAGTTCCTCGAGGCTTTATGCGATGCTGAGAGAAAGGCTCATTATGAAGTTCAAACCAGAACTTTAACTTGCTTGATGGGACAGAACGGGGTCTTTGGCCTCAGCAAAGTTTTAGCCATAGGGCTGCATATTTGGCATTGTCAGAGCAGCGGTTGCAATCTGCCTTCAGAAGAGAACTGCAAGTGCAGCATCCTCACTGCTGTGGCTTTTTTTGCCATTTCACATTCAATGTAAAGAAAATACAGTGTAAAGGAACAGTAAATCAATAATTGCTATAAAGTAGAAACTAAACCTTGGTTATGTTTTAGTAGTGGTATTTGCACTAAAGTCTTTTATTAGCCTGTAGTGGCAGTGAGAATATCCATCAGAGTATAATTAAACTCCATTTAGAGAGTTTCGGTGCTGAGGGGGTGATTCTAAAGCTTAGAGCTATAAAGGGGATTTAATCACAAAAGATTAAATAAATCCCAGTTATATCTGACAAGAATTTCACTCTTCAGTAAGTCATATGATCCATAATTATTCTCCTAAAGCCTAATTAGCTCTGTTCCTTATTTAAATCATATCTCTTCCACAAGACACTTCTGGCGTGGGTCAATCTTGCCTTTTTGATGCATGTTTTACTAATCGGGCTTTTCATCCATCCAGTTAATCAGCCCTTCCCTGCTGTTAAGCCCAGCTGCTGTACTCCCTCCCTGCTCACCAAGATGCTTTACATGTCTCATAACCAAGCCTCAGAAAGCTTGTGTGGCCAAGTGCCCCGGGGCAGATGATAGCAGGAGTCAAAGGCCAGCATGGTAGAGAGCATTGTGATTTAAACCTGTCTGAAGAAACCTCTGAAGAGATTTTTGCTGGAGGCTTTTGTTCTACCTATGACCTCCTCCACCAGGACAGACACTTGCTTTATCCTCTTCATGGAAATTTTTATTTTATTAATTTGAAATAATACTATTTTTCTTTAGCTTTCATGTCCTTTTTCCAAGTGGGGGTTCTTAGCAGGAAGATCTTGCAGCATATTGCCCTAAGATGAACACAGTTTTGGTATCATAGTGGGCATGCATCATTCTGCCAGTGTACATGCTTGGCTCAGAAAAAGGAATATCAAATTTTTTAATCAAAAATTCCTCAGAGAGAGTGCATGAACTTTTCCAAATACTTGAAATTATTAATAGAGGTGCCTCCTGAAGTGCAATAGCAAACCTGTATGTTCCTGCAAGCAGGTATGTAATCTGTTCCCATCTGTATAGTGCCAGGGAACATTTGTCAAGGTTCATTTGACTACAGTTATCCCTTGTTTTTCCCCTTTAAAACTCAGTTGCAGAATTTCCAAAGTGCTCTCTGTTGAACAGTAACAAAGAAATGAGGGAGCTCTCATGAATACTAATGGCTTGCATGTTTTGCCTGAAATCTGTAGTGGGTAGCTGTGCTGTGCAGATGCTGTTTGCACTGCACCAAGACCTGGTTTGGAGCAGGAGGCCAGATCTCTGGAGAGTGATGTTACACTGACATGTTATCGGTGGCTAAATTCCTAAAAATAGGTTCAAACTTCCCCATCTTTGTGTACTTATCACTGAGCTAAGTGACCAGACTGCCTGGGAGCTTGGGGATTTCAACCCTGATAGAGGTATCAGAGCAATGCCTTGCAAATACATCTTGATTCCAGATCAATCATGCCATGCTGTTTTTTGTTACTATGTTGTTTAATTTTATTTTATGGCGCTTCAAGTGGATAGCAAAAAATGTAGATGTCTAGAAAACCAAACCAAACCCTGCTGTGGGGAGGAGGAGAGCTAAACAGGGAAGGAATTGATTTGTTGGACTGATATAGAACATCTTTTTTTCCATTTTGTTTGATAAGATTGCTTACTGAGGCCAAGCAAAAGCCCAGGCAAGGTGTGCATTCCTGTTCGTCCTCACAGTGATGCAGCCTGCCCCTCTCTGCTGATGTGTGGGCTCAGAAGGGAATTAATGAGCCATACTTAAGGGAGGCAGCAGGTTTTTCTCCTCACCAGAGACAGTGAGATTATGAAGTATCTGTCTCCAGCAAGCCCTTTGGGGTTACCGCTAGAGCTGGTGCTGATGCAGACATGGGGTCTTTGGCCTGATTGGAGCTCTCTACAAATCTCCAAGGGTAAGAGGAGCCCCATGAGATGGCAATCACCATGGTTAGGACCAGGGAAGGTAAAAGCCAGGGGTAGAAGGACCCTCTGGCAACAGAAGTTTGGCAATTCAGAGCTGCCATATGCATGGCCAGCACTCAATTTTGATCAGTGTATCAACTCCTGATGTTTCTGTCCCAGTTTCTTCCAAGTGACATAAACTCTGTCAGCAAAAATCTCATTCAGTATGCACCAAATCATTCAACTCTTGAAAGATTCCTTAAAATGAGTCTATGCTCTCAGACTTTTGCACAGAGAGATTTCCTGTGGTCAGAGCAGATGTCAGATGTTCTGGTTCTAGCATCTTCCCAGTTTCACCCTTCCTTAAAACAGAGGGATACACTGAGATATTCCTTAAGTTGCAATCCATAAGAGAGAGGAATTACTTTGCTGCGTTTCTGCAGCCAGAATGTTTTTCTGTGAAGCTATGGTATGAAATCAGTTTTAAGTTTAAAGAAAGGTAATGCTTAAGAAATGAGAAAGCCTGGGTTCTGAACCTGAAGCAATCAATGGTGGAAGGACTTTTTTATTCTCCTTACTCAGGCTCTCCTTGTTTTCTTGTGGATATCCTGTTGATCTGTGTCTGAAAACAAGTTGTGTGGCCAGAGCTGAAGATGATATGTATCACCAAGGAAAAAAGAATCTTAGCTAATTTATATGAGAGTATAACTTCTTATAGGCTTTTCTAACATCAGCTTTAAACAAAAGCTCTAAATTAAAACTTAGAACACAATTTGATTTTTCAAAGGGAATAAAAAAAAGAAAGGAAAAGAAAAAATTGCCCAAGGAAATATCCTGCATTTATAAAAGGCCGTATTACTGCAGAGTGCACCTCTTGTTGAGCCAGGTCCTCTTCCTTTGGCACAGGTGAGGAGCAATGCCATTGGCATGGATACTCCTCCTCTCTTCATCTGTCCTGGAGGCTGGGACACTCTGTATTGCTCCTATTGGGTCCTCTCCTGCTGGCTCTGTGGACCACTTTTTTCCTTCCCCTGCATACTGGGCCCTCAGTAGTACCCAGCAATGAGAAATTTCTTATCCAGACTGAATTAATGCACTCTAAGTGTGTCACAGTCAGCCCCGCCATGCTGTCACTATTATATGTGTGCCAGGATCAAGCAATTCAAGTACAATCTTACAAAGAAGGATGGAGAGCAATAGGGACATAGTGTAAGAAATGAGGACAGCAGAGAGCTTAAGAGACAGAGAACTGGTAGCAAAACATATAAATTCCCACCTCTGAAGAGGCATTCCCTTGAGAGTCACTTTGTTCCATCACACAGTGTACCTTTGCAGCTGCAGTTAAGTCCCAAATGGTGGATGAAACTGTTAAGAAACTTGAGGCCATTCCAAGATTTCAGAGAGGCTTTGTAAATGCAGCAAAGCCTTTGTTTGACCTTTCCCTGTAATCCCATGAGTGAAGCATTGTTTAATCAAAAATAATCATATCACTATTTTGTGAATAGTTACAATAATAATAATAATTGCTATGTGATTTCTTTTTCACAGTTTTTATACCAGCAGTCATTTAGCGAAAATACTTGAGGTGTTTACATAATTAAGAGCTTTTAAAATGATATTTTCTACATTGTCCCAGTCCATTCAAATTTTTAATAAATCCTGTGCCAGAGAAAGCTATGGAATATTTGAAGTTGTTTATGGGGATAAAAGGAGTTGAATCTCACTGGCCTTAGAGAAGCCAAGATTTGCAAAGGCAAATTAAGTCTGTTTACTTAATTTTTTGGGTTAGGAGTCTGCCTTTTCTGGGATGGACGGGGGAATATTTTGAAATCCAAACCAATGGACGCTAAGATGTCTCATTTCCTCAGCCAAACTCTTTGCCCAAGAGGTGAAGAGCTGGCCATGTTCTGGACACTCTGAGGGTCAATTTTCCTGCTCCACGAGAAATAGACAATGAGTTTATTGGTGGATGTGTGGGTTGACTTCTACCAACCATCAGAGCAGTTTATAGGGTGCTTTAGGCAGACAAGGATGCAGCTCCCTAAGCAGCAATGCTGGCCCCGAGCACAGCATGCAGGAGCTGCATCTCAGGCTGGAGCAGAGCCTGCTACTACTCTAAGAGTTTTACCACCTTAAAACACCCACGTTTGACTGGGATCATGCCAAAAGCCCAGCTCTGCTGGTTCTGGCTGTTAGACTCCACACTGTGTGTGCCACCTCCTTGGGATGCCACTTACTTATTGCTGGGACAGGGATGCAGAAGGAAAGCCATGCTGTGCTTGACCATTTCTAACACTCTTCAAGCTATTGCTTAAGTCAGAGCTAGGATAGATGGGCTTTTGTTCTGACTTACCAATTGCAGTTTTGTGGTCTTATCATCACTGGTTATTTATGCTGTTCTTTTGTATAATAATTTCCAAAGTAATCTTGTTTTACAGTGTTTCATCTTTCTGGGTCTTTGGAGAACACATGCATGTACTTAGAGGTGACAGGCTGATTTAGTTTCTCAGTAAGTTGAAAATAATGTCTCTTAAAAAGCCATGAAAGATTTGAAGAGCCAAAATGCTACATTCAAAAATGACAAAACACCCTGAAATTTGTTTTAACAGTTTGGATGCACTAATACATTCCTTTTATCTCTCCTAAACTTCTTGGCTTACTAAAAAGGTTCCTATCCAGATTGTCTCTAACAAATTCATCCTACACATGGGTTGCACAATTAAAACCAATATTAATTGTTCATTCTTAGGCTTTCAGTGGTATCAAATTCTGTATTGATTGTTGTTTCCTAATCTTAATTACAGTGTCACTTTAAGTGCACAAAGGGGCTTTTTAAATCATTTGAGTTGGTCTAATGCCAAAAGCTGCATCTGGATTCCTGGAGGATGAGGGAAGCTTTGAATCAAACATCTGGCAAGTTTGCTGGATAGAGAAAGGCCAACACAGTACTCTCAACCTGGGCAGTTATCAATGGGAACTCTTGGCTGCTGTGGCAGAGTTGCTCAGCCTTTCAGTTTCATTGGGAATGTTGTGTCCAAGGTCTTGCTTAATACCTGAACTGATGATTCCTGGCCCTCCTGAGAAAAAGCTATGCCTGCAGGGTGAAGGGATGGATTTCTTGGTGGTGGTGGTGATTTTTTAAACTTTTTTCTGCAGAGAGACTCAAGAAGATAAACAAAACAAAAGAACAAAAACAAACAAACAAACAAAACCACCAAATACATCAAGTGAAGCACCCCCAAGGTGTGCAGAATCCCTGTACCTGCTGCAAGCTGCCTTCCTCAGCACTTTACACTGGTGACATGCCACTCTTTAGGTACCACATTTCTATAGACCTAGGTTATTCCTTGCAGTTTTAAGGTCCAAAGAATAGCTTTGAAGACCACATCCCTCTCTATTGCTCTTATTGGACCTCCTTGATGTGACATACAGAGTAGTCTGACTTTGGTGGTAGGAAATACAGTGGTGCGATCATCCTGAGTGTTCCACTGGAAACGCCATGTATGTTGCTCCGGTGTTTTTCAAGCAGGGCTTCATCCGCAGTTTTATGGTGCAGAGTCCTTGCTGGCACTACAAGTTCCTCTTATCTCCCCATCCCCTGGTGCTTGTCCGTGCACTGCTCTGCCTGCACAGCAGCTTCAGGTTGACACCAAGAGTGTTCACAAGCAAACTTGTACCTAAACCTCTCCTACAAGTGCTGTTTGTTTGTGAGTAACCAGAGTATTTGCAGGGAGCAATAGCAAAAAGTCACTGGTTAACACAGAGTCCCAAAGCTTTGTGAATTTTCCCATAAATAATTCATGATTCTACCCTTCATATCCCAGTTCTGAAGTGAACACTGTGAGACAACTGAGTTGATTTCAATTATTAGCATAAGAGTGAATATTATCTTGCAGGAGCATCTAAGTTACTTGTGTTTTGTGTGCACATTGTATGCTAATGCCAGAAGGTATCCTGGAAGCTGGATAAACTTGGTGCTCTTCCTGTCACCAAACTTAATACAAAGGAATATTCTCTCTTAACTCCAAACAGCAGAAGTGTCTATTTAATTCGTTTTTATCATCAGAAGTAAATTTAACTTCAAATGTCTGATTTCTGAAGTTGGATCTGAAATACTTTCCAAGCTTAAGAAATCATTTTGATGTCTAGAAATAGGAAGAAAAATAGCTTGTCTCCAACGATGCTCATTTATAAAGACTTTAAAAGAAACGGAAAAGAAGAAACAATGTAGTTTTTGTGACCTGAGCCTTTGGCACCCACCCAAACCCGTTTCCATGCTGAGTCTGTCCATTATACACTTTGTCAAATCTTTCATATAATCCCACTGTCTCTGCTCTTAATCTTAAAAAAATAGCCCTTTGTTTTGTATATGACTCTGGAGGATAAGCAATGGGAGACTGTCTGCAGTGTTGTCAAACCTGGGTGGGCATTTTAATGTGTTTTACGCATTTTTTTTTAGTGTGTAAGGGCATTTGCTCCATGTACGTGAGTCCGTTGGGTGTCCATTGTTTATATCCTCTGCTGGTGTTATCTCCAAATTCCTCCCCTTCTCCAAGGGAGTAGATTTCCCCACAACAACTTCTCTTCCAGGCTCAGAAAAGCTGTCTTTGTGGGGCCACTGGCCAGGCAAGCAGCTCTGCTCATGGGCTGCTGGTGGGGTGAGTGCTCCTGCAGGGAGAAAGTCTATAATAATACTTTTTTTCTTTTTTTGAGAAATAATACAAAAACTGCAGTACCTCAAGTACTGCCTGACTGCTCTGCCAAGGACAGACGATGCACACCAGGATGTTCAATTGGGGACCAAGTCTCTGAACAGACTGAAATCTGCAGTCTCCATTTCCACAGTGATTTTAACCCATACTTTGTGAATTTCCATGTTTTCTCTAAAGGAGAACTTTGGTTGCAGACACTGTATGCAGCTGTTTGTTGCTTTGTGTTCATGCGATTGGTGATGTCAAGTCCCAGCCCATATCTTTGCATCTCTCAGGAGAGCCAGACACATTCAGCTGTCAAAATATCACATTCTAGTGAGAAGGAAAAGGAAGACAACTTTAAGTCTTGGATTTGTTGAAACTGTCACCTATCCCCTCCACTTTAGCTCATGGTCTGAACATCCTCCCTATGCTCCCTGTGCTGCTGAAAAAAATGCAGGACCTTAGACACTCCGTTATTTTAAGTTTAAAACAACATTAAATGCACCCACATTATGCAACTAAGACCTGCATTTTGTAGCTCCGTGAGTTTGTATACCATTAACCTTTTTTTCAGCTAACTACCTTCTTCTTATTTTTGACTAATATCTGTAGTTCCAGGGTTATGACTGCTGATACCCCATAACATGTCATAGGAAATATTTGGAATGGTGGTTGGATTGTTATGGAAGTGATTAAAGGACAGGTTACTCTGTGTCATCATCTGTCCAGAAAAGCAAAAGATATCAGTTGGTTGCTTGCAAGTCTCTCATCAACTCATTATACATTTTTTTTACACAATTTATTTTCTGGTTTTTTTCCCTAGTAATGCTATTGTCATTGTGCCAGCTGAAAATATTTTATACCTGCAGGTGCAGCTGGTCCCTGGGATCATTGTAGGGCCTTTGTTTTACTACCTGCCTGTAACATGGTCATGCAGCATTTTGTTCCCTTGTGCCTGTTTTTTTCCAGGGATGCCTGTTAGAGGATGGTTTGCTTTTTATGAGCCAGCTGATGGAACAAAACAGAACTGCAAGCTGTTCCCAGAGTGTATGTGAATATTGAGACTTAAGCCACAAGAAAGCCAATCCTTTGCGAGCTGCAGTAATGGAGGCTCTCTGTTTCACCCCGTGAGGGCAGCTGAGGTGACACCACTGTGAGTGGATGAAACCTGGTGTGGACATGGGCTTCAGCTGCGGGATCTGTAGGAATTTGGCGTTTGGTAAAGGTGTTTTCACTCATTTGACTGGAGCAGGTTCTTTGGTACCTGTGCACAGAAATTGCCTGTGCCTGTTTTTTAGTGGATCCTCCCCACTCCTGTGTGATGTGATTACTCAGGAAACTGGGGTGAGCAGGCTGCAGATGCTCCTAACGGGCCTGTGCAATGACAATACTTAAAATCTCAGCACTTCTGGCACCTCCTGTCCACTGAGCTGCGATGCCACAGCCTAAAGTGCTGCCTAAAACCACCAGTATCATTGAGCTAAGTGTTGCTGACGGTCCACTAGTCCCAATATGTCACCTTCATGAGTTTCCAGAGCCATTCTCCTCAATAGTCTGCCGTAGTTATCTGTAACTATTTCAACCATTTCCAATTCAGGGTTATGAACTCAGGGACTTACAGAGCAGGAAACATTTTCTATAAATTCAGTTATATTTAGTCAAAATAATGGATTACTCTTGCATGACTTAATTAAATTTCCCCTTTGACTGAAGATATTTTTATCATCCCTTGGCAAGTAGCTCCACTGTTCAAATAGCCATTGTATAGGTAAAACTTGTGTTTATTTTATTTGTACCTAATTCTTACTAATTTCATCTGATGCCCCCTATGTCTTGCAATGTGCCGGTGATTTAGCATCACAGAGTGCAGTGCAACCACACATTTTGAGTCTTTGCAGCCTGGCAGGCTCCAGAGTGTTTTATAGACATTTATTTGGTAAAAGTTACTCCAGCACAAAAGTTTCTCCTCTAAAGTCTCTGTTTCTAATCCCTTGTGTTGCTTAAATCTGATTTCTGGGACAAACATCTCTTAAAATATATTTTCCATTAAGTAAAAGGTTTCTCATTTGTAGTCAATTAGGAAAGAAATTATTGAGGTCTGCACTTCCATTAAGATTTTCTGCAGAAGCAAGAAGGAACTGTGGCCAGATTCAACATAGGCAGGTCTGCACCAACAAAGCCTGGGGATATTTCTGCTGGCACAGGGTTGGTTGACCACTCATTTGACTCCCCCAAACCTCCTTACCTGACTGGTTCGGCATTGTTATGGGTTTGTGGCTGATTTCTAGCCTTATCCTGGCCAGCTTTACCACTGAGATGACGCATTTCCTTCCCACAGCTGGTCCTCCAGCCCTGGAGTTTTCTGTGCAAGGGCTGTAATCTGTCCTTGATCTCCAAAGGGCCTCACTCTGGGTTGTGCGTGTGCTTTGGGTTGACGTATGGCAGGATGTACAGTGCCAACAGCCCAGCTCCAGGGACTGATTCCCAGCCCTGGGGCATCTCTGCCTCGTGGTCATGTCTGGGGCCAATTCCCTGCTTGGGTTTAACCCTGAACATCCTGACCAGGCTCTTTATAGAGATCCCAGGAGACTGTTTCACCTCTCAGCTCATGCAAAAAATTTATCCTTACCTCCCCTTTTTTTTGACCAAAACCTGTTCAACAAGTAACCTGCAGGTTGTTTGGTTCTCATCTCCACTAGTGGGCCTGACATTGCTGTGGCCAAGGAGCAGCTCTTCAGTCACCCATCCTTAGGCTGGTGTATCACCATGCTAGGACCAGCACAGATTGTGGGAACTTCTTCCCTTTGTCAGCTTCCCAGAGAACTGGAAACCCACCAGAGCAGCTGCTGGTCCAGCATCTATCTGGGCTGGGTATGTAATGACCATCCCTGGGATGGATGCATGTGGGGTTAGGAAAGAGGAGGTGAGCCCGCTGTTATCTCTCCAGAGATGTGTGCTCTGACACAGGCATTTCCCATAGGTGATTTATTTACACAGAACAGAGATCATGGGATTTACTGATGGACTGTAGGAAAAGGGAGAGCTGATGAAGGCCTCTTATCTCTGCATGATGTGGCAAGCAACCCTGAATATAAATTATGGTTTTCACCAAGTACTGCTGGAAAGGCTGGTCCTAAAAGCAGAAGTAAAGTCCATGAAGCATGCTAAGCAGCTGTGATATTTTTAACTGAACTTGGGATAAGTGGCTCCTCAGATAACTGCTTAGCTTGAGTATTTGTCAGCTGTGGATGTCATTTGGGTGGGAGACATTGGAGGTTGAGAAAAGGGCTTATTTCTGTATTTTCTGGGATGTCTTCCGGGTGGCTGTGAGAGGCTGGATGCTGATGAGTTCAGCAGCTGCTGGGAGTGATGTTTTCCCACTCTCAGCATGGGTGCTGTGTTACTAGGCTGGGTGTCTTTATAATGAAGGATGCCTGCAATGGATACCAAAACTCCTCCAGTCTTTGTGGGCTTCTTTTTCTTTGTCCCTTCTAAGATTTAAACCAGCTATGCTCTTACCATCTCTTTTAATTTTGTGTGAATATTTGACACTACAGATGTAAACTGCATATTTTTTAAGCTCTTGGAAGCATTTTTCAACTTTTGCTAATGCCCAGTATTGACCTTGCCAGTGGGTTTTTATCCCAAGTGCTATATTCCGGCTGGTGTGTCAGCAGGAATCTGCAGAGCAAATCTCAGAGTGCCCAGGAATGAAAGGTCTCTCTCTTACACGGCCGTCCCCTCTTGCAATTACACAGGATAAATAACCGTCTGTAGACCAGGTTTTTTGAGAGGTTCAGAGTTAGGTTGAGTTATGTTTTCCCCCAAAGAAGAGTTGTCTTTTATTATTTCTAGAGATTGAAGCCTACTGCTAGAAAATCAATGCTACTAGTTTATCTTTCTTGAGGCAATGTAATATTTTCTTGGCTATGTAACTTATCTTCCTGTGCAGTAAACAGATGTTCTTACTGGATTCCTCACATCTCTGAGGTCTCTTTCCTGGATGCTTTACATTCAGTTAGAATTTATGAATGTGTAGAAGCTCCTTCTGGGATGTGCTGTGTTTCTTCCCAGCAAGTTTCCCAGGATGCTGGGATGTCTGTTGGCTTTCTGGTGTCTCTTGGATTTGTGTGAATG
The DNA here is from genome assembly GCA_013397315.1 of Donacobius atricapilla. Classification (NCBI taxonomy): domain Eukaryota; kingdom Metazoa; phylum Chordata; class Aves; order Passeriformes; family Mimidae; genus Donacobius; species Donacobius atricapilla. The sequence continues at coordinate 224,990 of WBMY01006141.1, read as the reverse complement.
CAGCTTTCCAGATCACTTTGCCTGCCAAGGATCTTCCCACCTTATGCAGCTGGTAATTAACTTGCATTTATTATTATTATTAATAGCAAGGCAGCTCATTATCCTACTATTTCACTTCGTGTTGGAAACTGACAGCATTTTCATTCTGAACATTTCTCTATTTTTTAACTTCTTGGCCCATAACATAATGTCAGTAATGACAATGAATCATTAATTTTTACATCATAGTGCATGTGACATAATGAGAGGTGGTGATTTTCTGATCCTTAATCTTTCATCTTTGATATGCCAGGGATTTTTGCAGGCATAAATATATGGCTGTCCCTGTGGGTCAGTTTTAGGTTACTACACTTTACTTGAAGGTGCAGCTTTTTGAAGTTCAGCATCTGCCATCTGTACTATGACAGGTCTGACATGCCAGCACTGCTCCATGAGCAACAGCAAGTACAGCTAATCCATGCCATTTCTCATACACTTTTCCAGTTGAACATACGCAAACAATTTGAGCAGAAACTTCAGCTTGGCGGTATTTTGGTAACAGCTCTGTGCATGGAACAAAGCAGTCTTCTGCTATGGTCTTACCTCAGGGGAGAAGTCCTTTGTTTGGTTCCAGTTTGGCCTTGAAAATATGTTTTGGTTTAGTTGGTGAATTTCTAAAATTGAAACTCCAACAAGTAGGGCAATGGCTTAGAGAAATGAGTTATAACAGTTATAGTTGTTCTGTGCCGCTTCTTCATTATCATAGCTATGGAATAAAAAACCCCCAACCATTTGTGTTTGTTTTGGTTTTATTTACAGCACATGTCCAGAACTAATTCTTAAACCTACTGATTTAAAATAGATGTTAAGCTTATGTGTCTACAATTTATCATTTTAAAGTGTAGGGGTGTTGCCTATCTTCTGTCTGCTTTCTTTTCGTCTCCCCTCGAGTTATCTAGAGAAGAGTGTGATATGTGTTAAGGTGATCATTATCTACTCTAAAATATTAAGGAAACTTTGCAAAGGGAGACATGGGTTGCCTGCACTTACTGTCCACAGAGGATGTGCACTGGGCTGTCCCCCATCTCCCATCTCCCATCTTCCATCTCCCCTGGTTTTGCAGTGCCAGCCCTCATGTATCAGATCATGAGCTTTAGAGCCATCATCCTGGCACTTTATCAAGCTCAGACTTTGCATTTCAATTGTCAAAACTTCTCAACACTTCTAAATCCCAGTTTGGAGTCAGAAGGAGATGTGTGTGCTCAGTGCTTGGAAGATAGGAAGCATCTGTGTCTTGTTCAGGATAATGCTACATTACTTCTTTTATAAAGGAGACTATTTGGTTCAGGAGTGGGTCTTTCAATCACATTTGGCCATCTTGAATGCTTCTGAAGTTAACTTCAGCTGCTGGGTGTCATTAGGTATGTTGCTTTGGGCTAATCCCAAAGGGATTTTGATATTGTAGTGGCTGACTTCCAGGCACCCAGCTACCTAAAGAATTCCAGATCCCAAAGTCAGACATCCAGAGACATACAGGGAAAACAAAGGACCTGAATGAGGGAGCACCAAGAAAGCCCATGAGATGGAGAGGCTGCCTGAGCAAGCCAGTGGCAAATTTTATGTTAAGATGTTGCTCAGCCCTGTACTGTCTGCCTGGAGCCCTTTCCTGCATCTTCAGGATTCTTCAGGATTGCAGGTACCTTTTTTTAATGGGGAAAGCGGAAAGATACTTGTGATGAGCCCTGTTTGACAGTGAGACCCTCGATTCAGGAATTGGGTGCATGGGCAGGAACAAAGTGCCAGTGCCCTTCTGCTGTATGTCCCTGTGGGCAAATGGCAGGGCTGCTAACACCACAGTTGGTGTGAGACTTGAACCCTTAATCCCTAAATGTATCTCAGCTTCAGTGGGAAGATTTCTCCAACTACTTTTCCAATGGCTCGACCAAGTGGGGAAAAAAAAGCCTCATGGAAGCTGGATATCAACAAGTCAACATTAAGACACTTGGCCTATGAAGCTGTTTTAGCATAGCCATCCCCAGCACATAATACAGTCCATCAATTCACCAGGCTGAAATACCTCTCCAAATAAAAAGCAGCCATGCTGGCAAACAGTCTTCAAAGGTAGCGAAATAATCCCTAAGGGGAGATCTGCTTTTGTGTGGAATTCCCCAGCAGACAGCTGGGAGATCTTAACAAACAAGTCCTTTTAAACTGCCATGTGCTTTGAAGCCTGAGTGAGCATTCATTCATTCAGCACAAAAAGCAACAGTAAGGACGGGGGGGCAAGGGGTGGAAGGGCTTAGTCAAGGTGAAAATGAAGTTGGGTCTTTCCCCAAAGCCACTATGGGTACAAATGAATTGCTTCACTGGAGATAATAAAAGATATGTTATCCCACATTTAATAAAAAGCAACAGTGAAAATACAAAGAGCTCATTTCAGGCTTCAGTTATCTGGTGTTTATTGCACACAAGTCTTTCTCCAGGACAGAGACTCAAGAAGTGTATTGCTCTTTGAAGTGTGGGCTGCATGGCCACTTGCCTATTTGCTGGTTTATGGCTAAATCTCCTTGATGTGGTCCACTTCTATCTTTCTGGTGTTGGTAGGGGCCTCTGCAGAGGGAAGAAGGCAAGCAGGGTTCTGGATGTGCACTAAGGACAGGGCAAACTGGGGAGTGCCTTGGAGTATAGGTAGAAAGGAGGATGCAACATGAAACAGAGGCTGGGCTTAGGGAGATGCAGAGCATACACAGCTTTGAGCAGAAGTCCTGCCAGAAGTGGAAGGACTGTGGGGACCACAGGCTTTGCAGTGAAAAGCGTTGTGCATGAGTGTCTGTTCCCTTTGACAAGGAATAACACAAACTGATCCTAATTTTTGCTTACCCTGCTAGTGTTTTCAACTCTTGGTAGAAACCACTGAGTTATCTCTAGTGGTTGGATCATGGTATTTGGAAAAACAAGTTTCTTGACAGTGCATTTCCTGCTAACTAAGATACTAGACTCTGTGTAAGAATCCCCACTAGCATCAACAAGCTTTGGATTGGGGCCAAAGTCTACTTACAGGCAGTAATAAGCTCTGCACATTTTTAATATCAAAATCAATTATTTTACAGATGAGATGCAATAAACTGTCTGAGAAATTTATCTTTGTAATGCCAATAGGAAAAAAAAATCAGTGGACTTGAATAACTGTCATTTTTAGGTTTTCTTGTATGAAGTAGTAATGTACTTTTAAACGTTATCTTACTTTTCCTTATGATAAAACTTTTTGCACCAGCCTTATATTTGCCAGTAAGCCCAAAAATTTCCAGCAAATGGAGTGGATTAAGATAGCCTTTTTTCAAGGAACTGTGTTGTGAACATTCTTAAAATAACATCTTTCTTTCCTCAAAAAGTAGATTGGTGTGCCGTGATATCATTGTGCAGCCATGACTTTGAGAAACAAAATTATTTATATAAATGAAAAATATTTGAGTTGAAAGTGCTGTCAAAACAATCTCCAGGAAAGTCATTGTTGTGGACTGGAAAGAATGCTACTTCACATGTGTTTAATTACTGGGGGGGAAAAAATGAATCTTGCCTTGCATCACAAAAATCAATCTGCAATAACAGGAAATCCTGAGCCATTTATGTAGAGGTTCCTCTTTCATTGTAACTGGCAATAGGCTCCAGCCTCTAAAATCTGTCTAACCCTCAACTGCCACAAGAATACTGCCTCAGCTGGATTATACACAGCAATGCTTTGATTGTGAGTCTGTTTTAATGCTGTAAATCAAAACCCCCAGCCACCAATGGAAATAACTTGTTGATATGCAGGGATGTTCTGCAATGTTAGCTTATGGACACATCAGCTGAAATAGTAAAGTGTCCAAATCTGTGAGCAAGAGGATGATTATTATCTTTCCTTCCTCAGCCTGTCCATGCCCATGTTTACACAAGCAAAGGAAGTGAAAGTGAGGTCTGGATTGCTGTTACTTGTGCCATTCCAGTGCCCTGTGTTCCCAGCTCTGGTGGGGGACACTTGCACAATGCAGAGCAGGAGGAACAGCCCCCTTGCAATAATGTGACTTTTGGGGTAGAAGGACAGCAAGATAAGTATAAAGGATGTTGGGATAGTGCAAGGGAGTCACGCAAGAGTATTGGTGGCATGTCACCAGTGAGCCCTTTCAAAGTTTTTTGCGCACACAACAGCAAAGGGATCAGCCAAGGGGCTACACAGCAGCTGCTGCTCCCCAAATGTAAGACACAGGGATTTAAACCAAGGCTGTGCGGATCTCCCTGCTAGTGAGGAGCATCAGACCTCCCATCTCTATGACGCCTTATTTGTTACTAATTTATGCAGGGTCTATATGACAGCTTTTTGTAACCTCTGCAGGTCATTTAAGTAGGAAGTGCCTTCACCAGCTCCCATTTGGTGCTCAGTGGTTCTTCTGCATACTACAGAAGTCTAACATCAATGCATGTATCTTGGCATCAATGCTTTCAATCTGGTCAGTGGTTTTACTGTATTCTTTTTGCATACTTTTGTGTGTTCCTTGTTTTTCCCTACCTGTCACAAACACACAGATAGAATGCTTGCTTTAAAAAGTTCACAATATTAAATTACTTGGATCTTGGCATAGCATAAATCTTGCTCAGGTAATTGAACCTCTCAAACAGAGCACTTGATTCCTACCCAAAAATTACCAGGCAGCACCATTGCCTGGATGCCTTCAGTAGGATGAGGTGAGACTCCCCAATCTGCTGTGCTACTCTTTTTTTTCTGGCCCTGTGCCACTGCATGACCCATTGCCACCAATTATCTTAAAACTACTTCTTGCTGCCCTAAAAATATACAGAAGACTGCCCTTCATGACCATTTCTACATCTTCATGAGCAATTCCTACTGTCAATGCATCAGTATCTTTCCTGAATTCAGCTTTGGCTGCCTGGGGGAGCCTTTGGAACAACCAGATTTTACAGCCTGATGTTAATAAGCACAATGAAGCACAAGTAGGGGCCTATCAGCTGGCCTGTGCATCCTGGGGAAATCTCTATCTTCCAAAAATCCCCTGCTGGAACCCTTTTGCAACAGTCAAATACTGTGCTGGGAAGCCAGCTAGCAGGTGGGTCAGGCCCCAGCTCTCTTTCTGGGCTTTTGCCCACTGTGCAAAACCGTGATGGGGAGAACCTGACCACCCTGGAAATTAATGGTGGGTGTGCAGCCAGCACTCAGCTGTACCATGGCTGCAGCTATAAGACAAGCTTGAATTTTTTCCTTATTTCACAATTATAAGTTAAATTCCATAGATGTTAACCACCTGCTTTGCAGCCTGTGGATTGAAAGGCAGGCACTGGCTGCTGTCTTCCAGAGCTAAGGCAGGTGTCTTCTTTATCACTGTTTGATTGCTAGCTGAAAATTAGAAGAGAATGTAGTCACCCCCTACAGGTACTCAAAGTGGCTCCAGGGGAGGATGATCTCTGAATATTTTCAGGTTCCTTATGAAAGGCTTGCACACTGCAAGCCATGTGCACACTGCTGTGTGCTCTTCAACATTCTCTAAAATTCATGCTCCACGTCAGCTACCATTGTGATTTTGAAGAATCATTTCCCAGGCTGTTTCATTACTCATGTATAGTTTCTCCTTCTTTTTCCTGACCCAGTTCCTCAACCTCAGTGTTTGCTATTCATTTCCTCCAATGATATTTGTCCTGTATATTTAGAGAAGAATATGACTGTCTCTGCTCTGTCTACTTGTGAAGTCATGCTCCTCGTGTGAGGATTTTGTGAGGAGCAATCTTCTGCTTGCAGAGACATCTTCTCTTCCTACACTTTGCCAAGGAGTTAATCATCTGTGTCCAAATGCTGTCCCACAGCTCCAGCATCAGAATCCACCACATCTCCAGGCAGAGCAAACCAGTGACTGGCATGACCTGGAGAGTTAAACTGCAGCTATAACAAGATCACAGCAGGGCTTGCCTGTCTTTATTCATCCTTCAACTACAGAGCTCCCTTTCTGATATTTGGAATCTGAGCCTGTTTACCCAAGGATCTATTGGTTTATCTGCACTGTGAGTGACTGCCCTCTGTTTGGAAAACAGGCTTGTGATGCTGCCCTGTGATGTTCTCACGGCTGGGCAGGGGGGTACGGAGATACACCAACAGCTGGTGGCAGTCAGCTGCCTAATGCTTTTTTAACGCAAATGTTCAAAAAACTACTTCACCTCACATCTCAAATTGCACACGTGGCATCTGTCTATATTTACATATCGTGTCCAAAGGCATGGGGTGCCCTGGACTGTTGCCATACAAACTTACAAGATGAAATTATCCTTTCATGACCTAGATTGAAAGCTGTAGATATGTTTTCAGTGTCACCAGTTACCTAGTTGATGTCCCTAATGGGTGGCATTTGGGGATGAGGGGCGG
>WBMY01006141.1:147231-218584 GCA_013397315.1 Donacobius atricapilla | reverse complement strand
GGGGGGTGTTACTGTTACCGTTCTTCCACATTTGAAAACCAAACCAGTAGTACAAAAAATGGAGAAAAAATTACTGACTGCAGTGTGTAAATGAAGAATTGCTAGGTCAAAAATAACCCATGGAAACAGAACACTGTTATTTGCAGCATGTGTAAAAGTAAATCACAGCAACCAATCTGGTCAAATCAGTGCTGGAAAATGCATGGATGGTTTCTCTGCTGAAATCAGTGGAAAAGCTCACGGGCAAATTACAGGCACTGAGAGTAGCAGGAAAACAGGCTTAAGTGTTTTGTTTGTAGGGGGGAGAAGAAATCTTCCCTTATTCAGAGTCTTCTGATTGAGATGCCCATTTTTAAAAGCAAAGATTTGACATTCAAGCATAAATTAATCTCTGAGCCGTTGCCATCAAAGCTACCTGAGTTATTTGGCAGCACCAAAGCCTGGCTGTGGTTTGGCAGCACTTGCACAATCTCACTCCTTAGGAGAGTCATGCTTGTCATTCATCCTGCTGGCAGCAAACCCAAGGAATCTGGGATTGGTTGAGCACCACAAGTCAGGAGCAGAGGCTAATTGTATTAAAGAGTTCACAAACAAATGTGTCAGAAAACAAGAAACAACCATACTTGGGGCATGCTATCGCCTTATTTAAGGGCTGAAATAATTTTAAAATATTTTATAGCCTGAAACATTTTTGTATACCAAAACTTGAAATTCTCTTCAAATTATCTGGGATTTTTTTCCATTGAAAATGTCATCAAAATTGACACAGTCATGGAAAACATTTGAATTGCAATTAAACAGCATTTTTCCTGTACTGGATGGATCTGCCTGGAGATTTTCACCTAGCCTGTTCAAGTCAGAGACAAGCCACTTAGGAGGAAGCTCCTCAGAGGTAGTTTAAAAAATGGGATTTCATTTTCAAGGGATGTACATGTATATAGATTTATTTATGTGACACTGGAGTCAGATCACTTTAAAAATTCATAGAGCTGAATTAATTTGCTTTATGTTGTAGCACAGAATAAAATCTCACTTCTTTGTGGAGCACAATTACAGAAAATACTTCAAGCAACCCCATCTTCTCAGTTATTATCTGTGACATTATTGACTAGGTGCCACTCATTTTGTGAGTAATAACCATGTTGGGATCAAGATAGTGGTTAGGGGAGACTCTGGAAGATGGCAGGAGCAGTTTGAAATAAAACAAGTTGCACAGCACCACTGCAAACCTGTTGTGGCAGTAACCTGTGAACGCACCCTGCCTGCCCTACAGAGCATAATCCAAGATATCAGCATCAACAAAGTACCAATAATAATTTTTCTAGGAGCCTGGAACACACCATTGTTGTACATAAAGAAAGGAAAAGTAAATAAAATAACTCCAATTGTAGCTATTTTAATATGGAATGGAATACTGCTTTTCAAAAATACTCTCTTTTGGATTTTTGCCTGCATGTGAGCTATTCCAGTGCCTTTCTAGTCAGTACTGTTCAATAAAAAGTTGGTAAGGTAATAGGGGTAATCCCTTTCTTGCTGTAATTCCACTGGTAATAATTTAATTATGTCAAGGATAGCTGTTTTAATAACTGCATAGTAAATAACATTAATAAGTCCCTGAACATCCTGCTGGATTGTGAACTTCCACAGTGTATGTAAGGGGGTTTTTTTACTCTTTTTTTAGTGGTAGTATATGTTTGGAAGCAGCGGTGTTTCTGACACCTATGTCAAGAACTCTTCAGACGAGATAGGGAGGTATATTAAAAATGCACCCTACGGTCTTTGAAAACAAAGATTGTCCAGGCATCACTGGCCTGTATCACACCTCTTTGGGGTGTATCTGAAACTCTGGACGGGTGGTAGCTAGAAGGACAATAAAGTAGCACTTTTGGCAACGTCCGACATGATTGGAACAGTCTGTGTGTTTTCAAGAAACCCAATCCTTTTTTATTTTCTATTTTTCATTTGTTATTTAGAAAACATCACAGCAACATAAATATCCTACAAGAAAAGCTTATTGCATCCTGTTTAAAATAGTTATTTTGTTGTGTACAAACCGTATTTCCTGGACACTCAAAATCAATTTTGCTGGCCAGATTTGCCCCAGTGCTTTAGGAAGATTTACACTGACAAATGCAGATAGATGCAGGTCTCTTGAGTGCCTGTAGTGCTTGACCCTGGGCTGTAAAGCACCTTTGCTGGGCGTTCCTGCAGGGATGCTGCTAGATGGGACTTCTGATTGTTGCTGCTGAATTTTACAAAATTGAGGCATCTCCTTCAAGAGTGGTGCAGTACAGCTGCCACAGAACAGCAATATTAAATGGATTGCCAAAGAGCCTTCCTGCTGGCTGCAGTGTTGCCTGCCTACCTCCTGGAAACAAACACAAGAACATTTTTTTGTGAAGGGAAAAGAACAGAGTGTTTCCAGTGAAGTATCATAATTTGTCCCCTAAGGGTTCATTGAAGAATATTCTTTAGAGTAATTATTTTTCATTGGGATAAGAAAGGCTGTAGAATTTTAGATGTTGTGTGGGTTCTGGAAAAACCCCAGCTAGTGAACAAATTTTCTTTTCTCTTTGTCGTAAAAGCTTATTATTCACAGCAAAGAATTCAGCCTGACAAGAAGCTCAGATCTGACTTCCATTTTAATAGGCCTCCTCCTCCTCCTCCTGCCCTCAGCTCTAATCTGGCAGACTTTTGTGTTTCTTGCAAATGTTTTCATTTTACCACAAGCGTAATTTCGAGATGCAATAACATTGTTCTCTTTATTGGGTTGTTTTTGGTTGTTGCTTAGCTAGTAACCCAGGCTGGCACCTCTGGTCCATGATGTGAGTCACGCCGAATGCTGCAACTGAAGATTTGCCCCAGGCCAGCAGTGGCTTTCCAGCCTTGACGGGTCAATGCAAGGTGCAAGGTGTATTTGAGTCCCTTGCATCCCCTCTGCTGCCACCCTGGCATATCTGGCTTTCATGGATAAAGGACAACAGGAGAAAAAACCTCCAGTGCTAAAGGAACACCTAACCCTTTGAACCAGAAAATAAGGTAGAAACGAAGGTGAAAAGAAATCCATTTGTCTTCAGTTTCCATGGATGCAGTCTAAGCCAAGATGAAGTGGGCAATCTGGCAGTGCCGGAATGCTGACCATCCAAAGGGCAAGGGCAGATGAATGCCCCTGCCTTCTCACCTGCCTACGGCTCCCCAACACTCTTCTCCCACCAGGGCAGCTTTGGGCTGCCTCCATCCTTGCACAAACACAAGGCCTTTCTGGCGTGTCACCCTCAATTATGGCCATGCAGCCAATGGTCTGCATTCATTAATCATCACAAGGAGGAATGCTGGGGAGGCAGCTGTGCAATTCTCTCTCTCTTGTGTCCTTGCTGATACAAGGTCTTCTCACATTCTGGTATTAAAAACATGACTCCCTCTTCATCACTGTCTGCAGACATGGCACAGCTGCAGCTAGCACCACCAGTTTTCCTGAGATTCAAACAGGCACCGCCTTTCACTACCCCTGTTCCACATTTGTGGGTGCAGAGGACAACCCAAGTGGAGATGTTTCCTACACCACAGCAGTCTTGGGTGTCCCAGCCAGTGGGGCAGTCACAGAGGAAGCTGAGGTGAAAGCTTCAAAGAAGATACAGGTTTCTGTGACTCAATAAAAACAAGCAGAGATGAGCTCTGTGCAGGTCCCCAAAGATGGGTGAACACCGGTGTGTCCTCTCTACTCCACCAAGGCTTGAGACACTCAGTTTCCTGCCAGATCAGGCCCTGCAGTTAGTAAACACAGACAATAAGTCTTGGGTTTCCCTCCTTTCCTCTAGTGTTTTCACTGCCAAGCCCAAACTTTATGTGTAACAGATGGAGCCAGTCTGCAAACTCATAGTGCCTGCTCCTCTCCCAGGCTTGACCTTTGCTTGTAGAAAATGGCAGGGAATTCATATGAGCTATTTTAGCAATCTCTGGCAGCTTGATTGATTTTTAAGTGCTGAAAAACATGTTTTGCATTTAAAGCAGAGTTCATTAGAATAGCTGGGGTTGCTTAGCATTGCAGTGATGTGTTTAAAAAGAAAACTAAAGAGAAACCTAATAGTATAGCTGGCTTTCTGGGTTTGCCAGAGATTTGAGGAATATGAAATTAAATAGCATTTCAGCACAGAGTCAATTACAGGAACTTATTAAAATTCACTTTGGAGTAGCGGCTGTGTTACTGAGCTTTTAAAGTAAAAAGAAACAGGGGTAGCTGTGACCTTGCAATATCATCAACGTGAAAGGTTCCTGTCCTGTTTCCTCCATTATCTAACAGCATAAAGGGAAAGGAGATGGGGAGCAGTGCCAGACAATATTCTGAGTGCAAGTGTGTGAAGAAGAGAGGGAGGAAAAGGCACCCTCAAATCCTCTGCAATGTACCAGGAGGTACCCAGTGCTGCAGACCCCACATATGATGGTTGCACAAGAAAGGAAGGTCCTTCATGGAGGTGGTGGATGGATGAGGCCATGCCAGAACATCTCTGCACAAGGCCAGCATCCCTAGAAGTGGTGCCTGCCCTGCAGGGAAGGTGGATGGAAGGTGGAATTCTCTTTTACCTCTCTTCTCTTCTCTCACAGAGAAGATCCAGGGGTTTTTCTGTATGACCCTTTGCTTCTTCGAATACTGGAGAAGAGCATGTGGAAATAAAGCAAGGGCTGCAGAAGGCAAAGTCTGGGGAGAGCTGGAGCTCACCTTCCAGTCCTTTCTGGTGCAAAAAAATAATTTAAGCTGTTTTCTCAGGTGATACCTGGCTTGGGACATCAGTCTGCTTTTACTGTAGTAGGGGGCACTCACAGCTAGACTCAGAGTCAGTGGGAACCAGGCTACAAACACAGAAAAGCACAAAAACTGAAAAAGTAGCCTCTTGTGAGCACAAATCACTCCCCAGTAAGTGGAGATTTTGGTTGGTTGATTGGGGTTTTTTGTGTCTTAATCTCCCTGTGTTTCAGCTTGCTACCTGGCAAAGAAAGGAGGAAACTCCACAAATTTCACAGAACCTGCTTATTTTTGTATGTATATAGAAAAGTGTGTGCCTTGCTCAATACATAAAATTTGCTATATAAAACGAAATGTTAGAAAACAGCTCTTGGGCAACACATTCATCTTTTTGAACTGATACAATCCTGATTCTGACTGAGCAGTCATGTTTTGACTTTTGTGCTCAATACAGGGGTTTTAATCCTGTAATCTTTCCTCTTGGCTGCAGTTGCTGATCTCCAATCTGAATTTTATAAAATGATTTTTGGAAATGTATGCATGCTAGTAAATTTTCTTTATCTCTCATAGCAATAATATTTTCAAAAAATGCCATAGCACAGATAAGCACATGCTGCACGTGAATCTGTCCTTAGCTGACACGTGGGTTTGAAGTGTTTTCTTAGCCCCTTAGTAAGATCATTTCCAATGTTTCCTTTGCATCTTTGTGCATCAGTCAAGAATTTATTGCGAAAGGTGAAATGTCTCTTCCAAAAATACAAAACCACAGCTCTCCAGTCAAATGGTACAGAGAAATCTCCAAGTTCCATGCAGATCATAAAACTGAAGAAGTAAATGAATGAGCTCAGTGAATGGATTTTCTGGTCACTCCTGGGGTGTTTCTCATCTGTGCTGGGTTATTTCTTGTGAGTTCTTCCCACTTACTTTCTGATGCTGTTATTGTCACGAATGTCTAGCAGTGAGGCAGCTGCCTGCCTGAGCACCCAGCAGCGACTGGCAGCGCTCTTACCTCCCTCTTTCCTCCTGCAGATCAATCCTGTCTTGTTTGTCCTGGTCCTGTCTGAGCTTTACTTTCATCTTGCAGGGCAGATAGAACAATCTTGCAAGATATTTTCCGCTTTGAGGAAAAAAACAGCAGTTCCTGTCCTGTGCAGCACTTTCAGCATGCATTGTGTTGTGGATGCCATCATGTCTCCTGCAATTACTAGGATCTCTAAAGCTGGTCTAACCCCTTAGAAGAGGAGAACTAATAAACATCACCTGAAACTAGAAACATGCTGGTTGTGGCACAGCTGCTACCTGTGGGGTTAACATTTTTTATCTGTTTTTTCATCTGCACAAAGGACAGCCTCAGAGCAGCCCTGCTTTCTTTGGCTGCTGTGTTATCACAGAGCTGTGCTTCTCACCAGAGTTCCCCCCAGCCCTGTTCCTCTTTTGGGCCTAATGCTTTTGTCAAATGCTTCTTCACTGCTAATATTTTTGTGGGCCAGAATGTGCTTAGGAGAGCCCATCAAGATTTATTTCCTATCATCTAAGGCATGTTTTTGGAAATAACAGCATAGTTAACAAAGAAAACAACTCCCTTCTGCAACAAGCCAGCTTGTCATGATGGTTAGCACAGTGACCAGCAGCCACTGGTGAAGTTTCAGCTCTTGAAAAATGACTGCTGTATTTTTGATGTAGGGAAAGCGTGTCATATGCCTCCACTCAATCATCAGAAATATGCTGGGGCATAACCAGTGCTTAGCTAGAAAAGGGTGTCAGTAGAGCCATTAGTTCCTTGAGTTATTTGCTTTTGGATGATGCTTTAAGGATTATTTCTTGATTTTGGTTTCTGAGTGTGATGCTGCTAAAAATATCCAGTTTTCTTGGAATTTTCAGCATGTTGAGGTCTTGAGTGGAACCTGAAAGTTGCAGATTATTTGGGGAAAACAGCAGTACCTTGGGCATCTGAGCTGACTGGAGTCTGGGGTTGGGCAAGCATGGATTGCAGTGGTTTTTCAGGCACTTCAATGTGAGCATTTGCCACAAGAAGTGCTGGTCAGAGAGAATGCTGTGAATTGCAGGCACCACTGCCTCTGTCTGCATCGCAGAGCTCATCAGTGTGTGGTTACTGACTCGCTGGGCTGTTTTGTTTCCCCACGTACCAAGATCAGTGACTGTGGCTCTCAGGAGACCGTGGCTATGTTTGAGAGTAAGGACTTTGTGCAAGTGCCTGCTCTTTTTGTATGTGGTGGTCTGGAGCAGGGGAGGTCCCTGCTGATGTGAGGGTTTTGCAGTGAGCCTTTCATCATGCCCACCATGCAAAAACCCTTGAGAATTGTGTTGCAGGGCTGTGCAATAGGATGCTCAGCTGTGTGGGTACAACAGTATCTGTCTCTGGAGTTTTCCCAAGGAGAACAAGGGCTTGCCTGTTTTCTTACACATTTAACTGTGCCTCTGAGTGAATGTCCTGTGTCAGTGCACACTGCTGCCTCCTTTTCAGAGCTGATGATAAAGGCCTTCTAATTCAGACCTTGGTTTTGGTCTTTAGAGGCTGTCTCTTATTCTCTGTTGGCGTTACTCAGTATAGCAAAGACAGAACCCCATAATGTTTTACCAGTTGCATTGCCACTCCTCACTGGTTTTTAGTCTTTTCTGCCAGCCCTACATTTCCATGGGTGCCATGTCAGAGGCAGATGGAGGTTTGTAGGAGCTCAGCACTGGAGTTGTTCCACATTCCAATGGCCAGAATGGAGGTGCAGAAGCCCCTGGGTGGAATCTCTCCTCCGTAGCTCCAAGGCATTAAGAGCTAAGTTATCAAGGCTTGTTGCCTGTAGAAGTGCTGGTTTTTCCATCTGTATCTGTCCAACTGCACATGTGCAGCATATGCTGGCCCCTGTGAACCTCATCTTGCACAGTCCTTTAGAGCAAATCCAAACTTAACCCGTGGTTCAGCTGGGATGAAGTACAAACTGAAGTCCAGGCTCTGCTGGTAGAATAAATACTGCAACAGCCTCATCAATCTCCACTTACTTAGCACCTACAGGTTGAGTTATGAAACGTGAAGAATCCCATCACATATTTTACATGTTTCCTGTTGACAATGAAATTGTGGAAGCAGGCTGGTATCCATCCCCACTGAAAATATTTGTGTCAAGGTTTCATTTCAGGAAAATCATTTGGGTTGTTCTGTAAACTTCACTGAGCTGGTCTGTAACCTTTTGTCCAGCTGTGCTAGGGACACGTAATGCAGCTGGGGGGAGGCCTGATGCCCTCCCTGCACTTTAGAGCAGTCACCAGGTCAGGTATGACCCAGGAATGCGGTTGTAATCCTCGTTTGGTTAGAGACCATTAAGCTTGCTGTGTGCCACTGTAATTACTGCTCCTTTCACAAGAGAGAGATTATGGCCATGTGGTTTTTCTTTCAGATTTGGGTTGTGGTTTCCATTTACAAGTGGTTCTTGTAAACAGAGTCTCCCTGCTTCATTTTTGCTGAAAACATCTTGTCATAACACCTGGGGGACTGCTTTATCTTGCTTTCAAACTAGCCCAGGTAGCTGGGCAGGCTGAGAGTAAGCTGCCCTTCCTCAGCATTCCGGCTTGCAGCAAGAGTTTCAAAGCTTAGAACCAAAGGAAATGGCCTCGAGTTGCACCAGGGGAGGAATAGTTCGGAGAGTAAGAAAAATTTCTACAACAAAAGGGTTGTCAAGCACTGAAACAGGCTGCCCAGGAAAGTGTTGGAGTCATCATCCCTGGTGGCATTTAAAAGGCAGGTGGATGTGGCACTCGGGGACATGTTTGGTGGTGGCTGCGTGGGTTAATAGCTGGACTCAACGACCAGAGAGGATGTTTTTGTACAAGCTTAGATAAAATGCTGGCGGATGACAGCACAAAAGCAGCACAAGGCAGGAATGGTGCTGTGCCTACCAACCATCTGCAGCTGGCAGCATCCCTGCCTCTCTGTGACAGTGGGGACAGGCAGGCCTGTACCCACGGTGCTTAATTAGCCCTAGCCCTTCCTCATGGATTTGTCTGAGTCCTGTGAACCTCCTTAATCCTCTAGCCTCCAACTCACCCCAAATATTGCAGCTTAGTGTTGCCTGAAAAAGTACTTGTTATCTGGTTTATTTAATTCTGCTGCCTCATCATTTCCTTGGGTTATCTTTGGACTTTATGAAGTGAGACATGGCACAGCAGTTCTCTGCCGGCTCCCCCACTATCCTGGAGTTTCAGCTCATTGTTCCACCTCCCTTTCACTGTCTTTTTTTTTTGCATTGAAAACTTCTTGCCTTATTTACAAATTTTCTTTGCAGAGTTCCATCCATGCTTTTGAATATTCCTGTCCTTTTTTTCCAGACATCTGAAGATCTCTTCCCACTCCAGGAATCTACCTCTATGGGTGTCCTCTGGTGAGCTCTTTGGGAGCTAGGGATGCAACTCATTTTATGTTTACAATTACCTTCAGGTGTTTTTTCCAGTCCTGTAGATCCTGGGAGCACCTTTCACCTACCTGCAACCCTAGCGGGTTACAGACCACCAACCCCATAGTCTGTTTAGGGGCTGCAGCAGAGGGAGGGTTGCTGGAGCCTCAGTTTCCTGGGTGATGCTGTGTGCAGGACATGCAGCAGCCAAGGGGCGAGGAAGGGATACCTAGGATTAGCCCATCTCTTTGGATATCCCTGTGCAATGGCTCTCTGTGCTGGCTGGAAGAAAACTGCTGGCTCCAAATGGGTCAGTAGCAAGGGAAGCAGGTTCCTGCAAGGAGGGAGCAGCTCTGAGGTGCCCCCTCAGTCACTGGGCTGCCCCATTGTTGTCCTGCTTTCATAAGACAGTGCCATGCCTTTCTGGGTACTTTGGAAGTGCTAAAGCAAAGTAGGTTATTGCCTTCTGGGGCCCCTGCGCAGTCTTGCAGCAGGGAGATGCTGAAATTTCCCTACATCAAAACCTGCCTTTTCATCTCATTCTGCATGTGTTTTCTGGCTTTCATTACAACAGGAAACTTAAATGTTGCCTTTTTAAAATTATTGTTTCCCCTGTGCCAGACCTTATTTCCTCACTTTCCTTTCTGCCCGTTGGCCTGCAGGGACAAACCCAGGTAGGCTGAGGTGGGGAAGGCCGATGGGACCATGCAGCGCATTCTCATCTCAGTGCAGTTGCAGAGCCCTCCCTGCATGTCCAGAGCACATTAGCTAACCCAGGCTCTATGGATGCAGTGGAATTCTGGCCGTGATTCCTCATCCATGTAAATAGCCCAGATTTTTGTACACCCTGCTGCATCCAAGACAGGCGGGTCTCCAGGGCACTGCGTACACAGAGCAGTCCAGCACCACAGTGATGGTTTTGTTTTTAACCATGCTGACAATCCCATTGTGTTATATAAGGGTTTTGGCCATTTCTATGCACTTTCATGTGAAATGGTGCCATTCTCTCACCTTCTTTCTCTAAACTAGACATGCGCACATCAAAATCTGTTTGCTGAGTGAGAAGTCATTAGCGTTTCCAAAGATGATCCTCAGTGCATTGCTGGCTGATGCATTTGTTCTCTCCTCCTGTGTTTCTAAGTAGCAAAGAATGTATAAGTAAATAATGATTTGGGGGGGAGGAATTGGTAATGGAAAAAGTAACTTGAACAAGATTTGATAAAAAAGCACTGTTCTGATTCGAACTTATGGGTTACAAGCATTTCCTGTAGGCCAGTGGGAATTGGAAGACTGTCTTTGTGAGTCTTTGAAATCTTAGACATTTCAAAAGTGAGACAATTGCTGTGCCTGTTAGAAAAACATTAGATGGCATTTAAACTGTATTTTATCATACAGCTCTTTTAGGTAGTACGACCAGCAGAACAAAATCCAGCCCCCAGCTTACAGATAGACTGTAGCACAAGTGTAATTTCTTTTAATCTGCCCTGGTGTTGCATAGGTCAATATGTTTTTAACTTGTTGATTTTGAACCCATACGGGGATTACTGTGATCTCTTAATAAGCCATGTTGACTAGAGGAGATTAACCCCAACTATTAGAAGTTGAGCGAAATCTCTGGTGAAGGCAACAAGCTGAACCAAAAATCTGTGCCACTGGCAAAGTCTGAGGCTAACTCCCTAACTGGCAAAATGCTTCATCTTGGTGGAATTAAAACAGACCTGCTGTGAGAAAGCGATGCTTATCAGTCCTGTTTTCCCCTCACTGGCTGAATGACGGACTACAGCTGCTGGGTCCAGGACCCTTGGTCTGCTGGCATGAGGAGGATGAGCTGGGCAACCCTGGGTGTGAGCCCCCAGCCTCAGCAGCTGGGTAAGCAGCTCTCTTGGTCCAGAGCCCTTGGTCCATGCGGATGAAGAGGCTGTGAGCATTGCTGGGTGCTCCTACCTGAGCTCTGAGTTTGCTGAGCCTGGCAGGACCTGCCGTCATCACAGGGGTCAGACTGAATGAGAGACAAACAGATCCAAAGGCTGAACTGAACAGAACTGCAAAGAAACTCCAAACAATGCAAAGGACTTCCCCCCAAACACTCATACTTGGGATCTTAGAGTTTCCTTTTTGCCTTTGTGAAACAGTCGATCAAGTCTGATATGCAAACACCACTTTTTGGTGAGGAACCGGAACACTTTGGCCCTCAGGTCCATCTTATTTTTTTTAGAATCAGTAATTTCCTGGAACAGCGCTGTAGTTAGGTTTCTCCCCTGCCCTGCTCCAGTGAACTGTTTGTCATCCCAATAAAAAAAGAAGAAATTCCCCCACTCAAAGCCCAAGCATCCTTGAGGCCAGAGGAAGAGTCATGGGGTTTGCTGTAGCTCTTCAGCCTAGAGGATTCACTTGCAGATCTGCTGGGTCCAGCCTGGTGCTTCCAGTCATACTTAGTTGCTAATTAGCTCCTCCAGCCCTTTCTCTGGGAATCACGATAATGAGCATAAAGAACTGTTTATTCTAAATGAGACTTCCTAAGGGTAAAGGCCTCCTCAGTGGCTGTAGAAATGGAAGGCAAGCCTGAGGAAACACCAGCGTGCTGTGGTTTTTGGCAGCAGTTGATAAACATTTTTTTGTGGATGGAGAGGAGCCTGTAATTTATTGCCTAGCTCTAATAAGAGCATATTTGGCCATTTTGCTGTTCTTTTCCATTGCTGTCAAAATTCAACAGCTAAATCTCAGTGAGAAGCTGAGCAGTTGAAGTTTTTGTAGGTAGCAGCATAAAACTTACTGGGCTTTCTGTGGAAAGTGAATTTATCATTTTTATGAGATTTCACATGTTCTCTTAACTGCTTTATCACTCACGGAGGGACAGAACACTCCTGCCCATCCTTCTGTAGAGGACAGTTGTGGTAGGATCAGAGAGCACCTAAACAAGTGTGCAGCTTTCAAGGCCAGAAGGCTTCAGCTGGACTTTGTGCTGGTTTTGATTGCACAGATGAAAAAAAAGGCCGTGATCTCAAACCATGAGCTTGCTGCTCATGCAAAACCATCAGCCATTTTTTTTCAATCCTCAGCAGCATTTACTCCAGAGATCATCCCCTGGCAGGAACTGATCAGAGTGGCTGCTTTACTGGGATTGTGGTAATAACAATAAAAGCAAAATAAAAGTCCTGTTGTCACTGTTTTATCCCCAAAGCCATAGAACAAGGAAATATATCAACACAGAGCAATGCCTGGGCAGAGCAGTGGATTCAGGCAGCTTCACCACTTCCAGGCCCACATTCAAAATTGGCCTGGGCACCTTTGAGCACTACTGCACTACACTGTCTTTTAACAGTGAATTGAATTGATTAAAATTCAGAGATTCGAGCTGTGTGTCAGTGAGACCAGTACCCATGTCATCAGGCAGTGGACATGGGCAGTGCTTGCTTGAAGCTTCCTGGCACAAGCAGTTGGACAAGAATCAGGCTGGTCAGGGTCTGTGCTTGGGGGTACGGTACCATCATCTGGTATCCCAAGGGGGTTAATTCATGGACCCTGACATAGGTACATGCACTCCACACTGGGCTAGAAAAAAATCCAGGCATAAAAACTGGAGTAAAAATTCCCACAATTTTTCACCTCAGCCTGTGTTTTACAGTTATTCCCCTTTAGACATCCACCCACACACCTGGATGGTGCAGAGTCCCATGTCAAGGCTGGCACTGAGCTGCTGTGGCAGCCCATGATGTCTCGCTGTGGTGCCCTGACCCCATCTTCTGCGGGACTGCATCTTTAAAACATTCTGGCAAATGAAGTAATTATGTTTCACATTGCGTGAAAAGGTACAGGGAAGAGAGCATAATCTCTGATGGCTGCAAGCAGCACTGAAAGGGAGTTTGCTGTGCAAGGAAGAGTGAGCAAATGAAGTCACCGTTGCACATGACAATGACTTTGTGAACATGCAAAAGGTTTTGGCACCCACAGATTAAGAAAAGCCAGCATTAACCACATGCCAGCACAATTTTCACTGGACTTCTGTGGTTCTCTGTTGTGATTCAGCGCTTAATTACATGATTGTAGTCTGGAGGTTTTTCCAATTCCATTTCTGGAAGGGTTGCCTGAGAGGCCCAAATGCAATGATGTTTTAGTATTGCACTCTCCCTGGCTTACAAAACAGCTGAATCCTCAGGGAGAGTCAGAGGAGCTGCACAGCTGAGGGGGTGGCTGCCATTATCTCCAGCTCTGCAAGCAGAGTTCCCCTATATGAGATCCCTCAAGGCTGACCCCTCTGTGGAGGAGCTTTGGGTTCACAATGCTTGGCTGTCAAACCACAGGCACATGCGCAGCCTCCCACATGGGGTGATGCATCTGTGCATGGGGGGGCTCAGGGTTGAGGAGGTACCTCTGTGGGGTCTCTGCACCCCAGAAGGGATGTGGCTGGAGATTGTCAGCAGAGTGAGCAAGGAGGCCGTCTCCTCCTCTTCGTTTTGGTGCAAATTTCATCATTGCATAGCCTTTGACCACCTTCCACAGGAGCAAAGCTCTGAAAGAGTTTAAAGAAATTATATAGCTCTGGTGAAAACTGGGGCATTAAAGCCCAGATTTTCTCTGCTTACCTGTCTCAAGAAAGGCACTTGGGTTAGGAGTTCTGCCATACCACTGCCAGGCTGTGATGCTCTCCAGAAGCATCTGTCCCTCCCTGAGGAAGACAGATGCACCTGTACTTAGGCAGATTTGTCCCTGTGCATGCTGACATGGTGATTTTGATATGAAATTCAGCTACTTCAAAGAAAATTGTGTACAGTTGTAATAAGGAATGTGTTGGCTTTGATTTTCCTGCATTCACAATGTACTAACATAGAGAACTCTGTCCTGGTCCTTGCATCCTGTCATAGCTGCAAATGTATTCAGTCAGGAATTATTGTTCTGCTCAGGGTTTTCATAACAATTTGGGATTCTGGTCCACAACAAGCACATTTTGATGTCAATCTAATGTAAGCACCAATACTTTTCTTCTGTGAAAAGTAAAGAGTGGTGTTTATTTAATAGCAAATCTAAGGAATTATGATCATAGAATTATTGAAGTGGGAAGAAAAAAAATATACATAAGGAACTATAAATTTTCTTTATCTTGAACTTAGTTTCTATTTGCATCATTCATACCCTAGTGGTTAACATCTTGGAAGTAAAAACATATTATTACTACTACCAGTACTAATTAGGAGTGTGGAAAGGTCCAGAAATCCAAGTCAGAGCTAGTATGTAACATGACACATTTCTAAATGAATGTGTACATTTTATGTCAAGCAAATACCACACAAGTTCTGAGTAGAGGCTTCAAGCTCTGTGTGCAAACAGGACAGCATGATGCTGTTTTCAGGTTATGGACCTCGCCACACATGACGGCAATCATTACCGCTGGGCAACAGTGCACTGCGTTTTGCTGGATCCTTAAAGCAATTAACAGAACTATGGCTTGGGGTTACCTAATGTACTGGCATTGAATTGTTTTTCAGTGTCATGCCTTGCTTCAGGATCTCTGTGTTACTAAAGGTTGCACATTTTTCTTGTGCTTGCAATAGAATCTGAAACTTCATCTATAATGAAATACTCTGCTTAATACTCTGCCTTAACTTTCATTTGATTTTTATTATTGTACTTAGGAGATTCATCCACAGAAGTGTCTATGTGGGCAACAATAAAAAGCTGAAGTTAAATTTATTTTGAGTTATTATCTGCAGTTGTGACAGATAATAGATACTAGATTTCTGTGAGTATTGTGATTCATTTAAATAAAACCATATGTCTGAAGTCAGTGCCTTGGAGATAAGTCAGACATCTGGCTGAGATTCCACATTTGGGAATGTAAATGATGCAGATGGTGAGATTGTAATACATACTGTGCCCATCGGGTTGTAACATTGATGAACAAGCACTTCATTAGTAGAAAAGGTGGGAAAAAATCCATACTGAGATGAAATTTCTCAAGGAATGCACACAATATTGATTTCACTTTGCTGCTTGCACTCAAAGGTTTGGGGGCGTCTGCTTTACACCACAAGCCAAACCTTTATTCCAAATATATTTGCGTGCACTAGTTGTATTATAGTGCTTTCAAACAGCTTTACAGAATCAGATTGATATCTCAGCCTGTAAAAATGTTGAGTTTTCTTCCTTGGAGTGTCTCAGAAATAAAAACCAACTAATTAACAGAGTAGGAAAGAAAACAACTAGTTAATTTTATTCTGCATAAAATACTACCTCTACAAAAGTATTCTGGTGTGAACAGTACACTCAAAGACAATGCACAATTATTATGTGTAGATAAATTGGTGGTAATGTAGAAGCAGTGACGCAAATTGTACATTCCAAGAGGAACAGAAACACAAAATGGATGTTCTGAGGTGTGAATCTAGCAATTATAATCTTGTTATTACTGATACTGATTCAGCCTCAGGTCTAAATTTAGCATTGTCTCTATAGGCTAGCACAGACAGATGCCTTGGGTGTACAATGTGTTTACCGGCAAGACAGCTTTTTTGGACACAACTTGTAATTTCCAGGAAGAACTAAATTTAACTCATGGAGAGCCACGGGGACTGTCACCCACAGTCACACCAGTCATGACAGCCAGTCAGAAAAAATACACTGCTCTCTTCTACACTTCCTTAGCAGTCACTCTGTATTTACTTATTTAAGTGCAACATCAGCTTGAAAATTTCTAGAAGTTTAGTAATGACACAGCACGAAACATATTAGAGGAGGATAAGTAAATAGGAAGAAATCACCCAGACTGCCCCTGGTGGATTGCTTTAGATGAAGGTGATGACTCTTGCCTATGGTTTGCCCTGGGCCTCCTCTCAGCCGTGAGTGTCTTGACATGAAAACAAGTTTAAATACTGCATACAGAATAAAGCATTAGCAGAGATGAAGGCACATATTGTAGCAGTTGTGTAATTTTTGTGTCAACAAAACCAGATTTTCAGGTTTATGGTGCCATTCCAGTGAGGGCTGTGCAGGTAGGTTCAGGTCCTTCCCATAACGACCATCCTTCCACATATTTCCTAGGTATGAATAGGCATTACAGTAGCAAGATATTTATGCTGTAATCCCATAAATGCACTAATGGTAAAGGAAGAACCATAAATGTGGCATTGAGCATTGTGAAGAAACAGTAGCCTGACCCAAACCACCAAATTAGTCAACAAAAAGTGACATTGTAAGAGAAATACCAAAAGCCCATGGCAGACTGATGGGGAGAGACAGGTTCCCACAGGCAAACAAGAACAAGACCAGCAGCAAGCATGTTTTAAAACTGACACTCAGCAGGATGTTTGCCCTCATTGAGGGTCACGGAAGTAAGGCAGACAAAGCAAAGTCCCATCACTAGAAGAAAAACATTTGCAAGTGAGTTGAAAAGACCTTGCAGTCACAGAAAAAAACAGTGAGCGTCACAACTGGGCTGGTGCGCAGGGCAGTTGTCCAGGATGATCTGCAGGGAGGGGAGACCTGATGAAATGAGGCAAATTGAGGGGCCTACTCAATCTTCCTGGGCAAATTAGTCAATAACCCTTACTCTGTTCTCATGGTGGTGTCAGGTTTTTTCACTTCTGAGCCCAAATACTGAGCCCATTTTGATGTTTCAAGTGCCAGTGACTCCAGTGATTGCAGCCCTGAATTGCCGCCTGGAACTGGAACTGCTGCACCAGCTCCAGCAGAATTATTCCCAGTGTGCATTGGTTTTAGGAAAGTGTAGTAATACAAATTTGGTGTATGCCTGCAGGCACCAGTATTTGAAAACATAACCCCATTTTAAAGGGAGGTGTAATTACTACAAAAGCAATTGCATAATGCTGCAAGCCATCAGGCTTTCTCTCAGAATTCATCATCCTTGAGGCTCTCCATGCAGCCATCACAAGTCACCCTCACCAGCTCAGGACCACATCTTCCCTGCCCATCTGAGGATGGGAGGGTCCAGGTTTGGGTTTGTGACCATTTCTCTCAGCTCCCTTGTGCAACCCAGAAGTTTTTGCCTTCAGCAAAAGTCTCTGTCCTAGCAGCAAGGTTTTGCCCCACAGCAGGTCCACTTCCCTATGGCTCATTTCAACCTCTTTGCTCGCAGTGTTTCATAGCTGTCCAGAGCAAAGTGCTTCTTCATCCTGTCAGAGGCTTCCCAGGTGCCATGCTAGGAAGAAGACCTCACCCCTATTTTTGAGGCAGTGGGTTAGAGGGAACTAGGGGGGAGGAGAGTCTTTCAAGTGGAACATGGCTGCAAGTATCAGGAGTGCAGAGTGAAATGGGGGTGAGTTGTCTCAATAGCATTTCAGCATCTCTTGAAAGTCTTGTGTTCAACCTCAGTAGGTTATTCAGAGCTAAAACCATATTCCAGCAGCAGCAGGATGAGAAAGAAGAGCAGCAGCCAATGCCATTCCCATTAAATTAGACAATAAAATCTGGGAGTGGGGCTGTGGTTTGATCAGTTAGGGCACGATGTGGTTGCTCCTGCAATTAGTACATGGTTAACAGGCAGTTGACTGGCTCAGGCTGGATTGAAAGCTGAGCCCTGTGTTGGACACAGCATGGTGGGGAAATATGGGTAACTTTCTGAAAATAGCTTTGCTTTTTATGTTTAGAACTGTCATAGTGCCACTCATGTGCTTATAAATTAAAGAGCGGGATACATTGGCTTTGAGAGGGCATTGCACTCCATGCCAAAATCACTGCAGCCCATGGCTGAGTGGCATTCCTGCTCCTGCCACTTTGAATAGAGGAGCTGAGTGCCACATCAAAAAGCTGCTTTGTGAACTTCCCACTGTCTGCTGACTGCAGCATAAGTGGAGTAGTCTCAGTTATCCAGGCAGCTCTGACACCACTGCCACATCCCAGACAACAGGCCTTCCAGTGACACCATACAAACAGCTGCTCCTTCCAGTAATGCTTCCCTACTTAGAAAATTGTTTAAGGATGCACTCCATCCATCTCATCCTACAACAAATAACCTGCAGATGTGTGGCTCTAAAAATAAACCTTGGCACTGGGGCCATGGTACAGCATCACTACATAATTCAACAAACTTTCATACTGCATTGTCTTAGAAATTAATCTTTTCACTATGCTGGAAGAGGTTCATGGAGACAGATTCTGCCCTAACAGAGACTACTCTGTGCATAGAGAGTATTTTGCTGTTATCTCCATTGACAATAAATACGGTTCTGACTTGTGAAGATGTTATGTTAAGAATTATTTCTTCCCTTATCCAATTCATTAGGTCTGTATACTTAATAAACAGTTTCAGCATTTATAAGGTCTTCTATGGGAACAATAAAACAGAGAGGAAAAAGAAAGAAATATCTGAATCATTAAAACACTCTTGAAATATTTGTAGTGTCTTTATGGATATTTCCAAGGACTTACACTAAGAACTTAATTCCATTGCTGCTATTGATGTAGAAATTATATTTAAAAACAACTTAAAGTTCCTGTTGCTTAGATAGTGATGATAAGTGGCCAACTCTTCTGTTTGACAATTTTATAATGAAAAAAATAGTATTGTTTGTATTTCATTCAAGTTTTGCTACCCTTTTTGTCAGTTTTTCTTCTTTTAAACTTCTACTGTGGAAATGTGGAAATGAAGAGAGAAGAGAAAATAGTGATAGGGGACAAAAGCTGCCATTGCATTACAATTTAGCAGAATATCTCTTTTTTCTCCCTTTTTTTTTGGTTTTTTGTTTACTTGTGTCTGATTTTTTTTTTTTTTTGTATTTTTAAAGAATATCTGCTAGTGTTACTTTTTGATTTGGTCATGTGCAGTTTCATAAACTCACCAATTAGCTGGAGCTAAGATGCTTGGGGGCTGGAACACATTGTAGTCAAGGGGAGCCCAAGGGATCTGTGTTTGCCCAGTCTGGAGGTAGCTAAGGGGTGAATTTAATTGGTGTCTCCCACTAACTAATGAGGAGTTACAGGGTAGACATGCTGGGGGTATGGAGAAGATGAAGCCAGACCTTCTTCAGAGGTGCACTGCAAAACAACACGAGATAAGAGCCACAGGTTGCAGCAGAGACATTTTAAGCAGGTATAAAGGGGAAAATGGGCAGTGAGCTGGTTAAGCACTCGGAAGAGGGTCCCAGAGAAGTGAGGCAATCTCCATCCCTGAAGACATTCAACACTCCGCTGGGCAAGTCTCTGAGCAGTTCTCTGCTGTCAGGTGCACTTGGATCGCAAGCTTTCCAAAGGTCCCTTGCCACAGAAATTATGCTATGAATCTCTTTTGCTAAAATTATGGGGGTTTTGTTTCTGTTGTTTGGCTGAAACCTTGCCTTGAAAAATCCCCTTGGCTGTGCTGAAGCAGGGTCATGCCCTGGTGACTCTAAGCCAGTTCCTGAAGGATAAAAATCCTTAGGCATAAAGAGTTGTCAAGCACACTTACGTGATTCACAATGTATAAAATTAGATTGCTGTGCCTTTTGCACAAAGTGTGCTCTGAAGAGAGGAGCCATCACATACCCCTTATCTACAGATGGTGTGGAGAATGACCATTGAGATATTCACATTGTCACAGTAATCAGGAACAATCCACATAAACCTCCGTGCCCTGCATGCCTCTTGTCCTTTCACTATGAGCTTTCCACAGAGAGGCAGAGTATCCAAATGGCGTCATCCTCATGTTGTCAGTTTCCAGCCAAGTGCAGGAAACCACAGTGTCATCTGGACATCGTGGAGAGCCAGTGTGGAGAGTAAGGTGCTCAAAGTGTCTTCAAGTGTTTTTCCGTGCTATTTGACTTCCTTTTAAAGGTGAAGGCTTTGTCTTTGGCTCTCCCCACTTCTAGACTATTTAAGTGTTAGCCTGGCTGGACTTACTCACTTACCTTTTTTCCTGGAAGGGAATTTCAAAAACCATTCAAAAAAGAAATTAAAAGATCTATTAAATATCTGGATTAAATATCTGCTCTGTGTCTAGGGTGTAGATGGATGGTTTAAGGTAGAGATGGATGTTGTGCCTAGGGCTGTGGGGAGTACAAGAGCAGTGATACATATTACATCCCAGATCCATCAAAACCAGGATGTCTTGCAACTGTTTCAAAGACAAATGTCAGCAAGACTTGATCAAGTTTATGTCAGAGTGATTATCTGGATCTATTCTTCAAAGAAGTCCAATTGTAGCACATCCTCAGAGCTGAGCATGTCGTCATCCGCCATCCTGAGCCTCGGTCCAAGCCTGTTCCCAATCTGGCACGTTCTTGGCAAAGCTGCCAGGGATTGCAGCAGAACCAGGATCAGGCCCTTTAATATCAGCACACCAGTAAGTAAACGTAGCCGGAGTGACTAGCTTGTCTCTGAGGGTTAATTGGGATTTATGTTCTGTTCGGAGATCCAGCTTTAGAGATTTGACTTCTTGGCACAGTTTGTGTGATGTGTTTTTCTGTGCATGCATGCATAAAAGGCGCTTTCCTTTTGCTGTTTATTGAAAGGAGTTTATTAGACATTGCTTATGCAGCATTTTTGTGATCCTGTTGATGAAAGATGCTATATAAACAGGGCTGCATTGGACTGGATTCAGTAAGTCTGAGAGCTTGCCAGCAATTTATTGCTGTTTGACTCCAGCAACCAAGCACCAGCACAGCAGACAGCCCATGAGTGCAGCTCCTCGCAGTACTGCTCTGGCTCTGCCTTCCCTCTCGAAATGGAATTTATTACTCTCCATCTCACATGGATACTTGGTAGGAAATTGGAGCTATGAAATGAAGAGTCATGGAAGTTTAAAAAAATCTGAGACAGGACAGATGTGCTGTGATTAGTCCTGTACTCTGGCTCACCTTGGGTTAGATAAATAATTGAATGTGCCATCAGCAAAACATACTACTTACAGACTTGGAAGGAAATTTGGCTTGCAGTCCTCTAATTGGAAGTCAGAGATGGTGGAAAAAAAGACTTTTGTTCAATTCTCATACTTTAGATCTCAAAGCAGTGAATTATTTTAAAACTCAGGCCTAATCTTGGATAATTTAAATTGATATTTAGAAGGCTACTTGTTCATAGAAATGACTATATATTTATAAGGATGCATTACACTTTGCCAGTTGATTAGACCTTTTATTAAATGCAAATGGTGCTATCATTTTATAAAGTTCCTTTTTTCCCTTCCCCTCAGATTTCAAACCTGTCAAACATCGACTTGATTCTGCAGAATCCGTACCAATTTCACCTGCAAAACTAAACAAAATCATTTTGTTGGTACAATGCCAGAAAATAAAAGAAATTTGTTAGAAAAGAGAGCAAGACAGAGCTGACAGCATGTATATAAGACTGAGTCTAAGCAGATGAAAACAGTCAAAAGCCTTTTATTTAATCATTCTGCTATTTTTGACATGTTGTCTAGTGATAAACCACATGAGCATTCCCTTGTGTTAAGAAAAAAAACAACCTAGAAATAAAAATCCAAGAAAGAGGGGACGAAAGTACAGTCTAGCACTGAAGGAATCTCATATGCGGTTTCAAAGATGATGTTTACATGCATGTAAAATATCCAACAAATGGCTTTTCCAGTGGAAGTCGAGGTCATTATCTTTGTGATGTTGCGTAACATTTTCCTGCTGAGAGTTTCCTTCTTTACTTAGGGGACATTCACAGGCAGACCTTTATTTGGTCATTTTTGGACACTGGTATGCTAAGTGAGACACAGGCTCTGATGGTTACCAGTGCTGCCAGTTGGTCTGCGCTGCAGTAAAAGACGCTGATTAGCCTGTGCTTGGTCAGTGCATTGCAGCCCCGAGGCTCTGGGTGGGCCAGGAACTGACAAGGGAAAACACTGGTTCTGGCCCTGTTGCACGGTGTCATGGCTTCCCCAAAAGCATGGAACCATGGTCTGTGTGGCTCGTGTGGAAATCTCAACA
This sequence comes from Donacobius atricapilla, assembly GCA_013397315.1. Lineage (NCBI taxonomy): Eukaryota > Metazoa > Chordata > Aves > Passeriformes > Mimidae > Donacobius > Donacobius atricapilla. The sequence goes on along the minus strand of WBMY01006141.1, from coordinate 196,580 downwards.
ACATCTTTTTGTTTCACTACACATGGAAAGGGAGTATCACGGGAAACATTTCCAAAGGTCCCCTTTTTCTGCCCAAAAGAGAGATAGAAAGCTGAAGTTCAGTTGCCAGTCCTTTCTGCAGTGAGCAGAAGCTCATGAGAATTTTTTTCTGGTGTGGCTGTCTGCAGGTTTTCACACCAACCATTTTCTCTGCATCCTGAAGCCCTAAAAAAGTCCCAAAATTATGGTCTCCTGGGAGTGCTGATCTGCTGATGCAGGGGGATGTATTGAGGGAATGGTTTGTCTGCTTTGATGTTGTTTGAAACCGCTACTGAATACCTAACTACATCTCATTTACATAAGCAAAACCACAAACTCCACTGGGAGAGGCGCCCTGCACTGTGCCTGTAGAGAACAGAGACCCAGGGTGTCCGACAAAAAGAACAGACTTTCTTACTGGTGGCTAAATCTGCCAGACCTGTGAGAGGGTTTTTTGTGCATCTTTCAGTTTCATGCAGGTCAGCACCTCCAAGCCCCACTGATACCTTTGTGGGGTAGAGGGCTTCTTCCACACTTCAAAGTATTCTTATTCTCTTTTAAAGAATGAGCTTCAAGCATTCACAAACATGGTGCTCTGCGGGGGCTGTAAACCATCATATTGGTTTGGAAGGTCTCTTCTGAGAAGAAGGAACTACAGTTCATGTTCCACCATCATAAAATCCCCTTTGGCCATAAAAAGATGACATGAAACAGCACTTCGAGGAGGGGAGGGGTCAGTTAACAGTAAAGAGCAGCGAAGGAGCATGCCTGAAAGCTTTCAAGATCATTAGTCAGGGTCTCCCAGGGTAAGCACTGGCACATTTCCTTACAGTCAAGAGAGGTATGTGGCTTTTCCCAGGGGAGGATCTGATCCTTGGCTTGTGTTCACACAAGAGGAGTCCAGGAACTGTGAATCTTATCAAAACCGTCCCATTAGCAATGACTGGAATGTGATTTCATTTCTGGTATCTGTCTTAATAGCCAAAGTTGAGCAAAAGAGCAGATAGCAGGGCATTTTCTTTTTTTTTTCCCCCTAAGAGAAAGAAAACCATTATATGTGGGCAAATGTATTTGACTTTAATAGCTAACAAAAACCAAGACAGATTCAGGCAATGCTTTTACCACTGAAAATTTTACTTCTCCAGAAATCAGCTAATAAGTTGCAGTGATTTGCTCTCAGAGATCTGTGCTCTCCAGGGTTGTTCAGGCAAATGCTGCTCTGCTCAGTCAGTTATAAGAGAAATAATTCTTTATTTCACACAGGTACACACAGCAGTCATAGGTGCTGCAGCATTGGAAGACTTCACTGTATTTGTGTTATTTGCCCTCAGCTAGGACGATGACAGGAAGGGCTTGGGCTGGCCTTGGACCTTGCATTATGCCCAGTGTGAACATAAATTATCTCTTTACAAAACTGAAAAAGGACTAAGTCTGGAAATCATGGCAAAGTGTATGCTGAGCAAGTGTCTGCAGGGTGGCCATCCCCTCTTACTCAAGATTTCGGTATGTGTCCCATGGAAAGGCAAACAAAAATAAAGTACATTGCTTCAGTTTTACACCATGTTGACATAAATCTTCTCTCCATGTGAATTACAGAGAAACTGTGCACAGCTACTGAGCTGCTGCACTTGTGCTGCAGATGGACTTTGTGCATGCTTTGGCAGACAAACCTATTGCTCATTTGGATTTCATATAGAAGAAAAGTGAGTTTCTTGGTTGGTTTTGTTAGGCCTGTTTTTTAGTGTACCTTGCTGGCTTGTGTTTATAGATGTCTAATTATTTTTTGTACATTAATTTCTGTATTTTATATTTGCATTTTTGCTACATCATGTATTTTTCAAAGCCAGGTGTTTAAAGAAAAACCACTGGGCAGGAACAATAAAGAGAAGGGATCTAATGAAGACCCTTTGTGCAATTAAAAACACCATGCCATGGCCTTTGCTAACTCAGGTCTTCAGAACACAGCACAAGTTCTTCTGAGTTCAAGTTATGATTTAGGCTGAAGAAGTCTGATATTAAAAAAAAGTTCCCTGCTTTCCCAATAAGAAATTGGCTTTTTATTAAAGACATTTCTTGAGTGTATTATCATTTACTTCTATCAACACCAACTTCAAAGAACAGTGCTTATCTATTTAAATCTGTATAAAATCTTATATCCCCCTAAATTGCCGCTGATCTCACATTCATAGGTCAGAAAGAGTGTTTAGGAGAAGATGGCTTTGACCTGCCTGACCACCTACGGTGTTGCTGCATTTTCCGGTGGCATGACTTCAGGCCTCAATTGAGCTCTAGAAACTGTCCATATGTGCTCTCCTTGCCCAGTGAATGGAAGACAAACTTCCTCTTCTTGAGCTACCTCTGTCTGGGACGAGTCAGCCTGGAGACTATTTGCCTGTCAGCATTTTAGAGATAAAATAAGGGCAATATTTTATCCTAAGAACTCACTTCTGGGCTCAGCACAGAGATTTCTGTGTCTGCTTTGCTCCTAGGAGGCAAATATTTCTTAAAGCAGACTCTTCTCTTTCTACTTTTGACATCTTTAGCAAGAGCTTCCTTAACGTATTATGTTTAGTCTGAAACTGGTATAAAACTTGTATTTTTCTACTTCCCTTTGCATTTCCCCTTTGCATTCCCTTTTTTCAATCACTAAGCAATCGTCTTGTATCTTTTTCAGCATGACTTATAGCAGAGTTTTAGAGCTGCCTCTCCAAAACCTCAATAAATGCACCAAGCAGCTGTTGTTATAACCCAATTCACTGCCATGTTACTGCGGACAGATGCAGGTTAACTATAATTTAAAATGTTTGTCGTGCTATTGTTTGTGTTTCTGAAGATTTTCAACAGCTGTAGGACCCTGAGTGACTCCATCTTCTCTCACACAGAGTATTTGTTTTCTGGGTTCAGCATGCAGTGGTCAGTATCTCCGGAGTCGCTGTGGTGTCCCATACAGAGTAGGAGGTGGGCTGGGGTGGTGGCAGCTCTGCTCCAGGTGGAAGCAATTATGGGAAAAAAACATGGTTCTTGCTGGATGAGTTACTGCTGATAGCTGCCAGATAAGCTAACTTAATAAAGCAGTGGCTTAATTAAGCCACATTCCTCCCATCTTGCCTCTCGTCCAGCCTGTCTGAGGCGATGCTATCAAGCAGCTACTGCTTTGCAGGATGGGGCAGGGGTGCTGTGCTGATGCACGTCTTTGTGTTGGGCACGCTGGGGGGCCTACGGGTGATGGGACACAGGGGAGCTCCTGGAAAGGTCAGCTCCTTTCTTAGTTTGCAAGGTAATGGGCCACAAATCCTGAAAAAAAAGGACAAATCTGCCACTTGCCCAGTCATGGATATATTTACTAGTATCAGAAGTTTGACCCTAAATTCCATCTTCTGGTATTTAGTGATACAGAAGCATCTTGACCTCCAGAGCAGAAGGGAGGAGCACAATATCTCCTCGCTTCTCCAGCAGATACCAACCAGAAAAAAAAAGAGGTGGCTTGACTTTGGGGGTGTCCCTATCACTATAGATTTTCTTACAACCACAAAAGCTGGATGATGTTTTAATCAAAATCATGGTGCCACAGACTCTCTGCCAGTTTAGGCTCGTTTTTATTCCTGAGTAAACATTGCATGAGAATCAAAAGTTACTGTGTTTATAATAGCTGAAGTACCCCATTAAAAGCTGTAACAGATAAAAGTCTGCCAGAAGCTTCATCCTTTGTAAACCAGATTTCAGGTTAATGAATCAACCTAATTTCCCTGGAGATCCAGATTTTAGTGGTGGAGCTTCTTACACAGCCGTGTGTTTGTGTTTCATGCGTGGCCACATGTACAGCTCCATAGCAACCACCTTGCTGAAAGTTATCCAGTAGCTAAAATTATCAGTAGGAACCCCTTCTTACCTTTCATTATGTACAATGAGATTGCTGCTGTGCAACATTGATTAGACATGTCAGCCTGGACCTGGACGTCTGTAAATGAGTGTTGCTATTAAAATGCCTTTGCTAATGCTCATGTCCATCATTTTGACAGATTTCAGTTTAAGAATGTAGAAAGCTAAAGCATGCAGGAATCCCAGGGTTGCAATGCAATATTCAGAGAAACAGGTGTGGTATTGTATTTCCTTTGCATTAACCCTAAAGTAGCAGTTTCTCTGGCAAAATCATGCTGATAAGAGTGCTGTTGAGTACAGGATGCACTAATGCAGAGATCTCTAACTTTCAACTGGGAAGAGATTATCGTGGGGAATTGGTTTCTGGAATGTGGTCTGAAGGCAAGGCATCCCTCTTCTAAACACTTCATTAAGTATGATTTAAAATTTTCACAATGCAGAAAAATCTTCACATATTTAGAGAAAATATTAAAAATCTCTTCAGCAGTAAGTCTTGGGAAAATCCAAACAAAAATTTGAGAGGGAAACTGAAAACAAGGAAATCATTTCTCAAACGATCTCATTGCACTGTGGAACCCATTGCTATGAGAAGTTGCTGAAGAGAGGGATTTAAGCAAACACTTGGATATCAGCCAGGGGAACATGATTTTCTTGTTTTAAGTGGAAGCTAAAGCACAAGGCTGTGCTTGTTTTGGGGCAATATCAGGGTGCCAGGGCAGAGTTTAATGGTTATAACTTGCACGTGGTGGGTTCTCAATGTATGGCTGTGGGAGAAGGATTTGATCAGGGCACACAGTTTGGCTTTCCAGGAGAATCCAATTGGGCAGATAAAACCTCACTTTAGCCACAAGAAAGCCAATGAGTCCAGTCAAAAGCCATCAGCAGACAAGCTGAAAAGAGAAAGGCAGGTCCTGCAAGGTTCCCAGCAGGTGACGCCTTACCCAGGAGCAGGTTATCACATCATCTGCTGACACAGGTCTTATTGGTCCTAAACCTGAAAATAAGATGGGAATTCCATGGAGAAGGGTACAAATTACGGAAGTTGCTGCTCCCGATGGCTGGTTAGCTCTGGCTGGCACAGCCTCACAGGTAACATTTCATGGCAGGGATGCCCTCCTCTCCTTGCTCATCTCCCAGCCCTCTCAAGCTGGGCTGTATCTTCCTCTGAAGAGCAGCTACAAGAAAGCCTCTCTTCTTCTGCAGGCAGGAGGAGATCAGTGTGCACTTGGAACATGTGCACATCAACAGGGCTTGCAGTATGTGAACAGCCTCCCTAATGCACCTTTGAACTCATTCCTCCTGCATCTGTTTGTCTTGCAGATAAAACTTCACAGCAGTGTTTGGAGAGAGGTCTAATGAGGCACCACTGTTTGCATAACAAAGCAAGGCTTCCTCTTCAGATGTTCAACACTCATTAAGCATAATTTATATTCCAGCTAATCTTTGGAAGAGGGTAAAATATGGAGCCAAAGTTTGCTTTTACATCGTTTGTAGAAATGTACTGTTTGTTTTAAGTCGTAAGTTGCAACTGATAGTTGATTTAAATTCAACATAATAATGATTTGTGATGGCTACATGTTGTCCAGGGGAGTGTTGTGTCATTGACTGACGTGGCTTTAGCACTCTTCTGCACTAGTTATTGAATCAAAGGAAAAGACAGTATGGATGGTTTCCCAGTTTGGGAGATATTTCAGCATATTCATAAAGCATGAAAAAGCTGTGAATTTGTAAAATACTGAGGGTTTTTTCCCTCAGATTCATGTATACTTGATGTAATAATGCACTGAACAGCACTTTTCTTCTTCAGCAGTCCTGGTAGTCATGAGCATAGGATCCTTCGAAAGTCACTAGATCCCTGCAGTGAGAGACTCTCAGGATAATAAGGGACAGAGTTATTTGTAAAGGCTCCTGAGTGCTGTGGGGAGCCTTGGTGACTTAATGTGGTTTGCTGCCTAGAGAGAAAACCAGCAGGTTTAGCTGGATGTCTAAATGTCATTACAGGCCAGTGTGTCAGAAACAGTAATTTATTAGCACTCAGATTTTTTCATATCATAGGCACAAAAAAAAGTCTGATCCTATTGACTCTACACTGCAGTTTTGTCCCTCAGACTATATAAGATACTCTCCCTTGCTCCAGTTGAAATACCCTATGTATTTAATTGACCTCCTCCAGGTTTATTAGAAGATGAGAAATGACTGATATTTATCCTCTGTGTACTCCTCACTGAGGCTCAGCCCTTCCCCTGGTTTACACTGTACTGACAGATATTTGAAAACACCCTTCACTGTACCCTGAAAATGATGGCCTGAGTTGTGTATTTGGACAGCACTGAGCTGTCCAGACAACATCCAGACAACTCAAGAGAGTAGGATTTTCGGAAATTACTTGGGATGTTGGGTGGGTCAGTGTTGGGGTACTCTGCCCCAGGCTCCTGAGGTGGCCGGACATGTTGCCATGTGAAATCCCTCCTGGGCCAGGTGCATTTCCCTGTTGTGTTCTGTAATGCTGAACTCCCAGCTGCTCAGGATCCTCATCTTATTTGGTTCATCACATCCACAATCCACTTATGGCTGTTTATAAAGGCAGCAGCACCAATCTATATATAAAGAATATACTTATTTATTCATTTATTTATTTTATTGTTTTTCAGGAAAAAATGCTGTAAGGGTTATAAGTTTGTTCTTGGACAGTGCATCCCTGAAGGTATGTGATTTCACTGTTCTTACATATCGTATCTCCACACATTTGTCTTTTCCCATCTGCCCTCTTCTCCACATTGTCTATTTGGAAAAGCAACCTGATGTAAGCACAGGCTTGGCCACATCTCATGTATCAGTGTGGGTAGGAACTGTTTCCCAGAAATTGTTGTGAAAATAAAAATATCAACAACTTACAAAAGTTCTGCTTGACATGCCAAGCCTTGAGCCTCTCTTAAGTACACGTGGCTGCACAGATCTTGTGTCATGACCTCCTGCACTGCAGACAGAGGAACGTGTTCTGCCCTTAGCTGGGTAGTTGGGAGGACTCTTTGCACCCAGAAGAGCACCTATTCCAGATGATGACTTTCCCCCTTTATCCCTTGGATCTGGTACAGCTGACTTGACTTGTCAGTGCACAGGGAGATGGTGAGTAGGTGAGTTAGTCCTGCCCTTAATTTCCCATGGGCATGGCTTCCTTGTCACCAGGGGCCAAGGAAGCTACAGATTTAATCAGGATAGTTCATGCAGGAGTAAAAATGGATCTGATTTGGATGAAACTGGCTCTGAAGTTGTTGTACCACAGGAACTGCCAGGCAGGAGCAAATGCCTAGAGACCACATGCCAATAAACATTTTTTTCAACAAAATGTAACTTAAAAAGTTGATCTATGGGAACACCTTCTTCTATTTGATGATATATGGAAAGCTTTGATTTGGTCTGAGAACTTTCCTGATTTGTGACTGTAATGTTTGAAAAAAAAGTGACAAATTAACAAACTGGACAATCATCTGGTTTTGAGTTGCAGTGTCCAGCCAAAAGGGATTATAACCCAAACTCTAATTCTGGAGGATGTGTTGTGGGTTTGTTGTTGTTTTTGTTGCTGGCTAGAAACACTAAAACAATTAGTGCATTTGCAGGCGCAGAGGCGGGGAGAAAAAAAGAGGGAAACAGCTCATCATGACTGTGCCTGGAGGAGCTGGGTAGGGTTTGGGTGAAATTGGTGCTCACACATAGTTTCTTATCCCATGGTTTTGCTGTGAGTTTTGCCTCAGCATGTATGAGGTGACAGCTCCAGTGTGACAGACACTTGGAGGAGACAGTTGTGTGTATTGGAGGCAGAAGTCCTGAATCCTTTCAGGGTGGAAAGAAGCCAGGACTCTACAGTCTGGCCTCCAGCTTTCCTATGGATTTAAGAATTTTATGCACTGACTATTCACTGAATATAATGGATATAGCAGGAGAATTAATAGAAGCAAAAATAAAATGAGAGCCATGGCAATTTATTATGCTAGCTTCTAATTTTCATCTCTTGAGATGTTAAGTAATTATGAAAGCAGCTTTTATTATGTGCCCACTACTTTGTCTAATACTGTCTTTTAACTGCATTTCAGTAACCTGAGAGTTTCTGCCCCAATTCAATTCTCTGCTGGCTGTGGCTTCTCTCCCTTTGTTTCTTCATTCCCCTTTTCAGCTTTATCTGTATTTTGCCTGGAACTTCAGAGGCCACAGCCATTGCTATAACAGCAGAGACAATCTCAGGCCCTTGGTATAGGGACCAGAAACATGATTTACTGAAGTATTTGTTTCATTTACTCTGTTACAAGACATCACTTGGCTCTTCACACATTGTTTTGGCATAATCTTGACAGAGTAGCTGTATGAAATCCATATCTCCAAACAGCCACACAAATGCATTACAGATGTGAGTTTATTAGAGCACATCTGCACCTTTTAATCCAGTACTGGCACGTTGAAACTGTGAGAAGTAGTTCCAGCCTGTCTTCTCTGTGATTTAGCAGTGGCTGCAGGGAAGAGAGATGACAGAGGTATAGATCCTCCCTTGTCCACCCTTTTATAGCTGCCTGGGGAACACACCAATCTGCTTCTGGGACAGCTGTTCCTTAAACAAACTCCCAAAGGCTTGTGGCTTTGTACATGTCCCTTATTGGTTTTTGTCCTGTAATTTTTCATCTGCCCTTGAAAAGGAACAGAAATCAGTGTAATACAGTATGAGTCTATGCCTCCAGTTTCTGCATTTCATTTGTTTTATACTCATCTCCTCACTGTGGCTTTCAGCTGCAGGGCCAGGGAGCAATGATTCTTAGGAAACATTGAGTGGACTTACTTCCATGTGTCTCTTCATATTATCTCTTCCTGCTGCACCTGTTCAGCAAAGTAGATTAAAAAAATGGCTCCTTGCCTTTTTCTCCCGTGTGATCCCCTTTTTCTTTGTTTTGGAGATTCACGGCTCCAGTCAAGTCCAGTCTTGGGTCCTGTCTCACAGTGTCATACAGTGAAGAAGGGACAGATGCAGTATGGAGCAATTTATTTTGGAGACCACCCTTCCTACTGCTCGTTTATCTCCTGACCTGGCTGTGGAAGAATTCAGAGTAAAATACTCTGTTACAGACAAACAATAGTCAAATCTGCTCTTTCCTTACTAATGTTGTTTCAAAAAATTTCCTTGGTACAACTTTCCATGCTGTATCATCATTTCTGAGTTCATTGAAACTTTATATAGAGACATTTGTTATTCTGCTTTGACTTTTGCATTTTCCTAAGGTCTGGAACAGCCTGATCCTCATTGTATGGTTTTGATTCATCCTCAAACCACATTTCTTAGGCTGAGCTGGCAAACAAGGGGTTTGAACACAGGAGGGAATGTTCATCTCCAGTTCTGCAGGGCACACACAGGTGGTGCAGCAGCTTTTGCCTAATTTCATCGCAGTTGTGAGAACTGTTTCTAAGGAAGTCATGTTCCCTGGGACCAAAGCCCTGGGGATACACCTCTGTGACTTGGTACCTGCCTACAACCATTGTGTGATCTGTGTTGATTATGTGGGACCACCAGCAGGGATATTTGTACTTCCTGGACCCTTCCCCAGCTTTGTGTGAAAGTAAATGCCATGATGTGTGAGGCAAAGGACATGATGGAGCTGTGCTGAGGTGGACATAAACACCATGTTCAAAGACTGGTTACATTAAATATGGCTACAGATGGATAAAAAGAGCTGGCATTGTTTAGTCTAGAAAAAAGGAGGCTGAGGGGAGACATGATAAGAGCTTTCAAGTATGTGAAAACTTGCTGCAAGGGGGAAGGTAAACTGTTCTTTATAGCCAAGGAGAAGAGGACAAAAATAACGGGCCTAAGTGGCTGTAAGGGGAGTTTGGATTAGATATGAGTAAAACGCTTTCTGTCTGCAAGGATATTTCATCTTTGGACTAGTCTACAAGGTGTGCCATATCCATCCCTTAGGGAAAAAGAAGACTAGGAAAGGTTTATGCATAGCTACTCCTGCTTGTGATGGGAGATGGCCCCGTCCAGCATTGTTTTTTCTGGTTTTGTTAGGGCACATACATTCATGGAGGCACAAGGAGGCCAGAGCTTGTTTTACCTCTGCTCTGAATAGCTGAATATGGCACAGGCCAAGTTCCACACCTGAGTGGGTACACTGGGTTAGGAGCAGCTTGTTCACCTCCATGCTGGACATTCCATCCTGTTCTCACCCTGATTTTGTTTCAGTGGAAAAGGAAAATTGCAAAGATGCCAAGGAAAAACACTATCAATGATTTATAGTTGGGACTATTCAGTAGTGCCAAATTTAACAGGAGTTTACAGCCCAGGATCACCTAAAGACTCCAAACTACCCCCAGACTGAACAGTTTGAAGGCAAGAGTTATGTTCTCTTTTCATGGCTCTGCACTGTTGGACCCTGATTACTGCAGGGGGTCCTAGCATTGCCATTCACCAACTCAGCACTGTGGGCAGACTTCAAGTTGTGAAGCAAGAAGGAAAGAAAGGATGCCCATTATTCAGGAGGTGACAAGCAGAACGCTTGGCACTATTACAGTAGTATGTCTATTACAATAGCACATATTTTTCTAAGGGGTTCTGGTGTGACACACAGCATCTTGTTAAGTCTCATTGTGTGCATTTCTGGTTTTAGCACACTGTCCTTTTTAACCACAGTGCTATGCATGCAGTCTATATACTTTGTACAGAAAATATGTTTTCATTTGCTCTACCATCTCTTAGCTCATTTAAACTGTTTGGAGCAGTCATCATACCCAGAGGTATCTGCTAGTCATTAGGGTGAGTCAATAATGAGTTTTAATTATGTGTTTGGAAACACAGTGCTTTGCTGGGAACTTGCTTGAGCCACTTAGATTTTGTTTGGACATGTTTGGTCTGGAACATGGATGAGATATTTCTGCTGTGGCCCCCCAGCACCCACTGGATTGTCACAGTCACCTGGATGCTCTCTGCAGGGTGATATTCTCTGAAATGGTCACAGAAACCACCACTTTATTGGTGTAAAACCTGACCTTGGGCAGGCTGTGCCTGAGCTGGTTTTGAGACCAGATGCTGCTTCAGCTCCCAGTGTCTCCTGGCAGATGTTCCCCATGGTGCTGCAAAACTCTCACACCCATAGCTGGGAGCTGTTGTCCTCCCCCAGCCCTGACACCAGCACCATTCCAGGGGCCACATCCAGCCCCTGAGAGGACAGGGATGCAGGTCAAACCCCAGCGTGCTCTGATGTCCATCCCTGAGGCTTCAGTTCTGCTGCCACACAGCAGTGAAATTATAAACAGACTTTCCCTCCTTTGGGTTCCAAACAGGGATTTTGGTCTTTTGGGATTTCAGTCTTTTGGGATTTCATTGACATACCCTGATTTGCACACTGCAGCTATTAAGAGAGATGACTGGTTTGTAACAATGCACTTTTTGCTAGAAGAATTGCTCTTTGAACAATTAACATGTGATGTAATTAACTTTTCCTTGTGATATACTTTCTGCCTAGCTTTGGCAGTTAACCTCATGGTTTTTCACAGTATTCTGCCGGAAATGTTGCTATCAGATTTAAAAATCTGTTGAAGAAAACCAAAAGAAAGTTTTGGTAATTTAATATTTCTGTGAAAATAATTCCTAAAATCTGCCAACTGCAAAAGTGACCCTTGCTCAAAATACAGCTTTAAGAAATAGTCTAACTACTGTAATGCTGTGAATAACAATTACAATTTTAATATTTTCCTTTGCTTATGTCTCATTAATGTTTTATATCTAGGTTCCTTCAGTCCTTAAAAACAATGTAACTCAACTTTATATTAATTATCAGAGAGGTGAAATGTTTGCAGTCTAAGTATCATCCAATATATTACTGACTTTGGTATTTTTCCTAACCATGTTTTTCTCTCCCTTAGACTATGATGTCTGTGCTGAAGCTCCCTGCGAACAGCAGTGCACAGATAATTTTGGGCGAGTCTTATGCACTTGCTATCCTGGATACCGCTACGATCGGGAGAGGCACAGGAACAGAGAGAAGCCTTACTGCCTGGGTGGGTAGATGAGCAGGTTGAACACCTCCCTGGTTAATGTTTCATCCTGCTTCCTCGGGTCTTTTAGAAGTCAGTTTGGATCTGAAACCTTTCTTAATCTCAATATTATTGCAGAAGAAATGTGGGGGTTAACTATGTTAAGAATTGAGAGATCTAGATTTCTCTGAAATTATTAGTAGGTATTACCTACAACGAGACATGCACATGCAAACACTGAAGTGTTGGGCTGATGTAGTTTTTCCTTTATTTCCCCCTGCAGGCTGTGAGCCATATTTGCTGGATAATGAAGCATTATTGCCAGGTCTAACTACTAAAACTAATCCTTGGGATTTGATTCAGATGGCCAGTATGTAATTCAGGACTGATTATTTACGTGTGGTCCTGCTGTGGCTAATTGTGCCCTGGCCTGCCCTGGCCTGCATGGTTTGCCATGCCAGAGAGCCAAGGTTTGCAGGATTGAGCTTTGCGTGTGAGTTTTTCTGTGCAAGGAGACTGTCAAGCAGTGGTCATTGATAAAATGCCAAGCGTGTTAATAATAATAGTGCAGCTTGCCCAGAGCTCCAGACCAAAGGCTCTACCTGCAATTGCAATTGCAGTGCTGCAATTACTTGTTTGTTTAACCACAAAATCTCTTTTTACCTCTAAAGGAAGTCTTTTATTGTGTTGGAGGTCTGAAACCTCTAGCTACAGGACGTTTTTAATTTCTGCTCCTCTCCAGATATCGACGAGTGTGCCATGAGCAACGGAACACTGTGCTCTCAGATCTGTGTCAACACCATGGGCAGCTACAGGTGCGAGTGCCACGAAGGCTATGTCCGGGAGGAGGATGGCAGGACATGCTCCAAAGGAGATAAAGGCAGGTGCTAGTGCAGATTAATGTCCTGGGCGAAATGGATGTCTAAAGGGTTGGTCTGTCATGAAGAAGTGCTCCCGACACTACATTTGGAGCTGGAGGTCCAAAGTTGGGATGTAGCTGATGCTCCTGGGGCAGCTGGGCTGTTCACTGGGCACCTGAGCACTTGTGGAGCAGCCCTGCCAAACTCTCTCCTCCAATGTACAAGTACACTGGAGGATATAGAAGGCATCTTCTCCTAGGGAGGCAGAACAGCTAATAATGAAATTTACCATTACAGCATCAGTTAGATCATTCCTGTTGGATCCAGTTGCTAAAAGCTGTAGTATGCTCCAATACCAGCCTAGACTATAGATTTTTTGTGGTCTAGAGCTAAGGAGACATGGAAAAAAAATCTTTCCAGATTATAAGCCTTAAAAAGTTTCACTGATTTCAGCTGTTAAATCATTTCAGTAACTTTAATTTGTATTTATGCACCCACGTCTGAGATGAGCAAATGGCCCTGGGTTGAATGGCTAGTGCCCCTTTGCCCTTAGAGGCTCAGAAAATGTGTGCTTGGGAGTCCAACACATTTTCCAAGCCTTGCTTAAATCAATTACTAAATTACATTAACTAAAACCAAACACTGCTGCCCTGCATTTAGTCTGTGTGTCCTGTGGCTGGAGTAATTGTTTTTTTCATTTTCTTTTTTGAAAATGAAATGTGATGGGAAAGGGGTAAATGTAAGGACTGTTCTTGCATCTCACTGTTGTTTCAAACTGTATACATACAGTTGTGCTGTCTACAAATGATTTTAAAGGTTTTGACCTCATCTCAGTTATTAAATTACAGCATTTAGAATGCTGCAGATTAACTAGTCTTATAAAAATTTAAAAAGAAAGGAGGAAGAGAACAGTGTCTGAAAAAAAAAAAACACAACAACTTTTGATGAATGGTGACTTACCACAGGTTCATCAATTAATGCCTGAATGTGGTACCACAGAGTGATCCAATTCCCACTGGAGAGCCAGAGCAATTTATAATTTTGATTTTCATCTGAAAATGCGTAACAGGAGCCACTCCATTAACTTTAATTGTTCCTTGTAGCTTTAATTTATTTTCCTTATCAGAGTGTGTGTGTGTATGTGAAAGGAAAGATATATAACCTAGATAATCCCCTTACAAATAGGGGTGGGTTTTTTTTAAATTTTCCCCTGGGTAGTTCAAATTTCTTGGTACAGTAATGTCCAAAGCATTCGATAACCAACCATTCAAAATATTCAAGGCTGTGGAAATGATTTTACTATTTGAAAACTACCATTTTTATACTGAATGTGCATGGCACATAAAAATGTGGGTTCCAGCAGATAATCTGGAATGAAATATCCACCACCTCTCCAGGTATCTCCCAAATCAGCTATGCGAGGTAAAGAAGGATGCGTTCTGGTCAGTTACCCCGCTGTACTCCATATAAATGTTACGAATTTTCAGACCTCTGGTGAAAATGAGGAGTCGGGTCCGTAGCTCATTCCGAGGAAAAAGGTTGTGTAAGGAACCAGCTGTAGCGACGCTCCACCCCGCGGCCAGTCCCAGCCCTGCACCGCATCCGTGCCAGAGAGGCTAATAAACTCATCATTTGCTTTTCATCGTAGCCGGAACACTCACACTTATTTTAAAGTTAAGTGTGAGAGGCAAAAACACGTGCACCCTTCTCCATCTCTAACGAGGGAGAATGTTTTCCACGAGATATAGCCATGTTTTCATTGTTCCATGGCTGAGGGATGAAATTCACTATTTTGGCTCTGTAAGTGGCTGTAATGTGGTCCCTTTTTTTTTTTTTTTTTTTTTTGCTNTTTTTTTTTTTTTTTGGCTCTGTAAGTGGCTGGATAGAGAGCTTTGCGTTGGTTAGTGGATGCAAGAAGAAGGAGCATTTTTTCTTGCATCCACAGTCCCATTTGACGGAGACAATACAGCTACCCATGCAGAAGTAGGGAGATGAAACCATCTCAGCATGCTGAGCCCACATAATACAACACAGATGATTAGCTCAAGAGGCTCCATGCGAAGACCGCCCACAGCAGAGCTCCTGCAGCGCTCTCCCCGGCCAGCATCTCCTCCTCTTCCAGCCAGGCACGGCCTCCGAGGCCGTACACAAAGAAAACAAACCACTCCCCCAAGCAGATCTCTTAGCAATAGGTGCCACAGGGCCCACCAGTGTCTCACCAAGATTAAAGGACTCTCATCATGTGTGAGCTAGACTTTGTATTCTGAGAACCTTTATCAAATGGGGCTGCTTTAAGCCTTCTTCAAAATAATTTCAGTTTCCTTGTGTAGGTCTGTGCAATGGGAACAAGTTATGTAAGTGCCTTGCTCAGTGCTGGCCCAGCTGACCCTGGTAGGTGACCTCAGTTTTTGCACCATGCATGGGTGGCTCCATCTAATGGCCTTTTGCCTCTGCTGGCTTGTCTTAGGTGACTTCTGGCTTTATCCACACTTTATTCTGGCTTTACTCATAGTTTGGTCCTGATACAGGGTTGGATGGGGGTAGAGCAAATGTTTGATAGATGACTCCTTCCCTGGGCAAATCATCACCTCTGTCTGGTATGAGTTAGGGGGATTCCACCTCTCTCCTGGGATGCAGCTCATACAACAGTCTTGGACTTCTAACTCCAACAGTCAATCCAGCCAGCCAGCTTTGCAGAAATCTCACTGGTATGACGTTTCCTAAACATTAGCTGATCCCCACAGCATCCATCTCCACAGATTGTTACAGCCCTGTTTCATCTATACTTGTCAGCCCCGTGTGTCACATCCTTCTGGAAGATAAACTGGGTTTTATAATGAAACAGGAGGCCAAATTCACTGCTTCTTAATCTGCATATAATTCCACAGATTCTGGTGGGATTGCATTAGGTTTCCAATAGCAGAGGCTCTGGCAGTTTCTCCCCATGACTGCATCCTGCTTTCAGCAACATTTCTTAACACAATGATAGAATTCATTTGGTGAGATAGCTATTAAAACAAATTTTTGTTGAGACTAGTACAAAATCCAGATTTTATTGGTCTTTGAAAAAGAAAGGAAAAAAAAGTTGGTTTTTTCCTAATGGCTCCATAGACATCCATCTGTAACTCCTACACAGGTCCAGAAATGGGCATGTCAAGACACTGGGTTTTTCTAAAGGAAGATGAAGAATTGAAGAGGGAAGAAGAACTCTGCAAAACTAACTTGTGGTCAAGGGCAAATTTATTTTACAGAAGTGTAAAGTGGTGTGTTCATTACAGCACATCTAATCCTTCTTATGGAAAAATAGCCCTGCATGGTGCAGATTATTTCATCTACAAGAGAAAGGTTTATGGGCAAAGAGGCTTTGGAGGGAATCAAAGGCAAAATTATTAGCTTTAGGAATATAGGAGGGAATAAGGAAAGCAGCATATGCTGTGTGTTCTGGTACCTTTGCAAAACTGCTGGAGTTCCTCGGGTGGCTAAATAATCTTAGATCCAGCATAAATGAAATTTGATGAAATTCTATTCTGCACTGTGTAGAGTCCATTGGAAAACACCAAGTAGTACCATCTGTACTTAAATCTTTGAGCCATCTGAACACTGCATAGAAAGCTGATCAGGTACCAAAGATGTGCTGGGGAAAGGGCTGGGAAGCTCAAAAAGCAGTGTGTGCTTGCTGCCATAAAAATGGTAAATAATATGTGTAATGTTGTAAGGCTGTTGGGAGTGCATCCATGAGAACTGGCAGTTCATGACATCCAAGCCTTTGTGTCCCAGTTTTCCAATCAATTCAGTACTAATTTTTAATGTTTTAATTAAAAAATTAATTAACTCCTGGAATAACCAGGAGCTGTTTTAATGCTCTTGGTTATTCCAGGATCTTGCCCTTACATCTCTCTCCTGACTGATTAGCAGATAAGCAAGATAAATTTTTGTCTTTCAAAATCAAGCATACCTTATATGTCATTATAGCCAATGGACTAAACATACTGAAAATCAGCCTTTCCTAAATGTGCATAGGTGATCCATAGATGACCATCAGATGGTTGCTATCTTCCATACTGGACCCGGCAAATATTTAAAGTCTAGTAATAATATTTTTAGTTGTAGAAATTTCAGGGCTCATTTAAAAAGAGGCAGATGTTTCAGAATCAATACACCCTTCTGAAAAGATGAAGGGCATTTAAGGGTGCATCCAAGAGATGAGCATAACACAATCATTCAGCACGATGCAGTTGATCCTTTTGGAAGATTTTGAAGATTCCCTGGCTTTAACAGGAGCACCTGCAGAGTTTTTCCATTGCAGGACATGCTCTAAAATGTCAGTGTTCAAACGTGTCCAGCAACCCTCCCAGGTAATATCATACAAGGCCACACATCATATGCTAAGTCTCAATAGACCTGATATTTCCCATCAATGTTGAAGTGAAAAAACCTCACCTAGAGTTTGCCAGTATGTGTCACCCTGTGGTTTGGAATCTGGATTTGTCTTTACACAGACATCTGCTAGAACAACGCTTTTTTGCTTGCAATGCAGAACTGCTTGACTTTGTATGGTACTGGGAAAAGGACAGAAATAACATTTGCAATATCTCTCACAGTTTGAATAATTTAATGGATTCTTGAAAAAATCCTATTCATAGCATAGCATAGCAGCAACAGATGTGGCCCTTCTTTTTGTGCAATTTTAAATCCCTGTCATTAATCTCAATCCCCATCTCTGCTCAGGCTGATTTCATCACATAGAGAATAACCTGTGATGATAAAAAGCAGTTTGTGCAAAATGAGCAAAATAAGCATATTCTGAGGAACTTTACTGTAATTTATAGCATATGAAAATTTGTCTTTCAGGGGACTGTAAATCTGTTCAGACCTACGGGGTTAGTCTACCCGAAACAAAAAGATAAAAGAAGGGGTGCGAACTTTTCCAGGTATTAAACAAATTAATTCTCTGGGGACTGTTAACTGGAAACAGCTGCTTTAAAAATGTGGTCAGAGTTGTCCCTGTAAAGTTTCTCAGTCTTACATAGAATCTTCACAGTCAAAGATTCCGTCCTCTTTTCACAGTCTGGGGAAATACAACAACCTTCAAGTTACTTTTGCTATCACTTTTTAAATTTATTTCCTATGGACCTTTATAGTGGAAACTGCTTTCTTTCAGCTGGGCTTCCTGAGAAATCTGAAAATGTGGCAAAACCAGGGACATGCTGTGCCTCTTGTAAGGAATTCCATCAAATAAAGCAGACAGTTTTACAGCTGAAGCAAAAGGTATGAACGCTGATCAGTCATGTCTTTACCAGACCTGCATGTTTTACAACAACTGATGTTAATTTCTATGTTTGGAGCTGTCATGGACATGGGGTTCTTGTACATACAAAAGAGAATGGCAATATATTTTAAAATCACGTAGGAATGGCATCTCTCTCTTATGCTCCTATACAACTTGTGAGCAGAATGCTCTCCAAGTTCATGGAGCTGTGTTACCAAGCTCATGGTAACAGAGTCTGAGAAACACCCACCCCAGGCTGAGCCCAGGATTCTTGCCAAATAGATGTGAAACTAAACAAAAATATCACTAGCTTTTAATATGACTTTCCCCTTAAAAAAGTAAATCCCTCAGTCACAAACCTTTTTTTTGTTTTCACCTATTTCCTTGCAAGTAAAGAATACTGTATTTAGAAACTTATCCTGGGCTTTAAGTGCTCCCATATGTAGTTTCCTTTTGCACTTTAATAGGATTGAAATAATGCAAAGACCCAGCATCAGATTTAGAGAGCCTTATGCAGAGAGGCAGGTGTAATGCCTTTTCTGGTGATGTCTCCTTTGAACATTTGAGGTTCTCTCAAATTGAAGCTCTCTGTAGGAATATTTCCAGCAATTCATGCTGACAGGCTGTAATTATTTCACCCAGGGTACTCAATTATTTCTTTCCATTGTGTCAAAACACAATCTGGTGTATTCACTCATTGCATTTGATGTTATTCATTTAATATTAGGAAGAAAGAAATCTTCATTAAAATGAAATTCATTAAGGTTGGAGATACTGTGTTTTTCCAAAATCTCATAACATCATGAATTCCTTCTGAATCAGTATGAACACAAATGTGGCAGTGACAGAATTTCATGTGTGGCGGAAATTCTGGTTTTCAAAAATATGGTAGCAGAGGTTAAAAAAAGCATCCATGCTTTTGAGTGGCTGTTTCTCCAGCTGTTGTCCATGACGCTGAGCAGGCTTACACTGACTTCCAGGGAAAGATCTCAGGGTCACATTGTTGGCCCCATTGTTCGCTCAAGAATTGATTGATGGAATGAATGGAAGGTTTTTGTGTCTAATTTCTGCTATTAGATGCTTGTGTTCAAAATTTATTCCAGGAAAACGCAGACCATTGATACCTGTCACTGTGGGCATTTGTACAGCGGCTGTGGACAAATTAAGCAGCTCACTCTTGCTTCATAGCTAAGTCCTGTCATAGTCCCTAATTTAATTTTTCCCCCAGAATCCCCCTAGTGAGACTTGATCAACTTGGCATCCTCAGAAGGAGCCCATGAGGTTGTGCTCCACACAGAAAGAGCTGAAAGAGAAGGTTTCTCATACCCTCAGCAACTGTTATCCCACAGAAAGGAGAGTTTTTGTCTATGCTGAATGGGCACTTGGCCCCATGGTGCTTCTGTGCCCAGGGAGACATCAACCCTCATATTTCACCAGTCACTCCCTGTGGACAAGTCCTCCTGGGGAGAACATCTCTCAATAGCTGTGGTTAAAGCTGTTCTGTTTTGCATAGAAAAGTTCATTTCTGTCTGCCAGGGAGATGGTTTATGAAATGAGTCTTCAGCCTTGTGGTTAAGGCTTTCAGATTTTATGAACTTTATTCAAAATTGTGGTTAGCAGAAAAGCCTGTCGTCCAATGAGATGCACTGTCCTGATAGACTAGAGGTCTGTGGGTTGTTCTAGGTTGATCTAAGACCTTGATGAAAGGAAGAAGAGTGGAAAGCTGAAAAACTGGGGGAAAGGTATCTGTCTTGCTGACACACAGCCAACAATTAAAAAAAAAAAAAAAAGAGTAAGCTTGATCCTATTGCACATATGTGTTTAAACATCTTAATTAGAAAGCCATGTTCAACATCACTCCTGACAAGCACTGTCCAATTTTCTAAACCAGACCTCCATGAAACTATGCAAAACTCCAAATGCAGCATGCAACACGGCACATGGAAGCCGTGTTTCTAGAACAGTCTTTCTTTAGAATTTACACTTGCTAATATTTGCATGCACATGGGGGAAAAAAACACATTATTTTCCAAGTACCATTAGGATTCAGAGCTGTAGATGGAGAAAGCCAAGGTTACCCTGGACTAGGATCTTGGTTCAGTTAAAAGGTGAAACGGAAATTAGGCCAGTGAGAATAGCCAATAGCTAAGAGAATGTGAGTCAACAACAAAAACACAGGGTTTGGCCCAGTGTATGTAACAACCATTTTCTGGCCAGAAGATATCAAAGAGCAGTGAGCTAGACCAGAGCCTGGGTATTTTGGCACTCCTAGTATGTACTTCAAGTCCAGCTGAGTCAGTGGGGAAGCATGCATAGATGCTTTCACAGGAGCTGTGTGATTTCTTTTCTAACTTGCTCAGTTGTTACAACAGCCTAGCTGGCAGGAACAAGTAAATATTTAAGCATCAGAAGAGAATACACTCCCAAATTCACTTCATGTAGAGTCTTTGTCACTAAATGCACCTTTTTACATCAGTATACATTTGCAATATAACCTGAAGAGTATTCATGGCTGAGTTTATGTACTAAGTGACATCTATTTATCAATCGATATAGCTAAAGACTCCTAGAATGAGATATTTTGATAAATTTACACACAAGCTGAAAGGAGGACTTCAATTTATCTGCCACTCAGTTGTGGCCACCTCTAAGGAGAAGCACGCAGTGATGACACTGAAAATATTCTCACAAAAACTACTTAAAAAATACAATGCTCTCATGTAACCATATGATTTGACTTTTTGTCTCTGTTTTAGCATAGCAGCACTGGCACTGCAGAGTCCTTTGTGATTTGTGTCATCCAGTGGAAGCCTTGCACCATGGTCCTTGCAAAAGCCTTTCCTTTGTATCCAGCCAGGAACCTTCTCTGGACTGGACACATCTCTAGGAAACAAATCTTTGCTGATCAGAAACAGCCAGTAGAGCTTCCCATGCAGGTCCCTGGCCAGTGAGGCTGCGAGAGCCCCCAGCTACTGAATTTTCTTCTTCAGCCCCGAGGCAGGGTATTGTGCCCCACAGATTAGCCCTCTGTCTTCAGTAGCCCCACAGTTTGGTCTGTGCTGCATTGGCTGGGAAGTTGACTGAGAGAGAAAACAAAGCATATGTTTTCCTTTGAAAAACCAGAGATGACAGCTCACCCCTGAGCTATAGGTGTGCTGAATCCCCATTTTCTGTGGGGAAAACAAATTCATAGGAGTGGGAATATAAGAAACACCCTGTGTTTCACAGGGACTTCTGTGAAAATATGACCTCATCCAGCCACTGTTTTCTGCAGGGGAGGAGTAAATCTACCAAATTCTTGTTCGACTTACATCATGATTCTTAATTTGCCTATAGTGCAGTGTCTTGGTTAGAAAAGACAGGTGTCNCCCCACACCAGCCCTTTACCTGCCCAAAACCTTGCGGTATCTCTTTTTCCCCTTGGAGAGAAAAACTCTCAGAGACCAAAAATGGATGTAGCCTGGTGCTACACTTTCCTAGCCGTTTGTATTGTTTTGGTCAAGCACACATAAGCACCCAGTAATTAGTCTCCTAGCGACTCCGTGGGAAAAAAATTCTATAGGGAGAAAAAACAAATCTAACCCCCAACATGCAGTGATCTGGTCTTTGAAACTGCAGTTCTCTCCAAAACCTATCTCACAAATGGTCAATAAATCCTTGTGTTCTTGTCATCATATTTTGAGTTCTAATGTCAAAATCAAACTGGTGTTTCGGAAATGCTACCAGGAACTATCTCAGCATTTCCAACTTCTTTTCTTCCTGACTTTTTTTCTTCAGAACTGTTCTGTTCATTCAACCTCAAACTACAAGCAGCACTGGCTGCCTTTAAATTGTAATCCTTAAGCAATAACTTGTTTGCCAAAGGAAATTTTCCCAGTTCAAGTAGGTACTGTGTTTTTACCCTGTGCATTACAAACATTAGGTTTGCAGTAATGGCAAAAGAATGTATGTCAAATAATTACAGACACGGGTAGGAGTTTTGAGAACAGCCCAGCTCAGAGAATTCCAGATAGCTGATGAAAAGCTTTGTCAAATAGCAGGTTCCTATTTTATTCAAGGCTGCTCTTCCAGGCAAATGTTGCAGAATTCAACATCAAATTATCCAATGAGCCAAATTCATTCAAGTAACAAAACTCACTGAGAGGTAGGTCTGCACTGCTATTGCTGAAATAGTTTGCCAGTTCAATTTGGCAGAGCAAAATCCCTAAGTCTACATGCAGCCACTCACCACTAATAAAGTTTCCTCACTGTAGACCAACCTCCTGGCTTGTCATCTCCATTCAATTGCCTCTTAAGAGACTAAACATTTGCAGAATATTTCTAAATATGTTTAATTATTAATTATATTCAACTGGGTAGATGAATGTTTCACAGATAATTAAACAGGTAATGGACAATGACACTTTAAACTGTAGTGTGCAATTCTCTTCACATTCTCACTTTATCTTTGTGTCTCTATGCAGAGCCGATCCAGACATCTGATGGGTTAAACAGTGGGGTTACTTTCCAGGGCCAGATTCACAAAGCATTTAGGGTTCTCATTAAAACTTATGGAAAGTGAGTGGCTTGTGCAGCAATTCAGAACTTAAATATCTGAGCAAATGTTGCCCTGAGAAAGGCAGTAAATGAATAGGGGAAACTTCAAATAAGGAAAAATAAGTTTCCTGAGAAACAGTAATGAGACTCAAGCTTTTCAGAACTTGTTGCTGTGTCTCTCCTGAATTTCCTCTGTCCTCTCTTGGATTGCCTTACAATATTTCCCCAAGTGACTTAAAAAGTGAACAGACTCACAGAATAGGAATGTTTTTCTGATTATGCCAATAAAGGATATGAATAAGCACTTTATATTTTCCTGAAATATTAAAATAGCTGTTTGTCCACATGGAAGCTTAAATAAGAATGTGATTTATATGGCTGAACAATTAATAGCTTTCATAGATTTTTTTTTTTTTTTGTCTTGGCAGGTTGCTTTGCTGCCAAATAATGCTGCTGATCTTAGCAAGCAAATCACTGGTGAAAAAGTGCTTGCCTCTAATGCATATATCCCTGGCCCCCCAGGCCAACCTGGCCAACCAGGCCCTCCAGGTAAGACCAGAGGGGTGGAAATGTGCAATAGTACTAGGACTTAAAATGTAAACTTCGGTCTTCCAGTGTGATATGATTTCATATATTTCATCTTTTGATTGACACATTATGTTTGCATTTGTGCTAAATTTGAAAAAAAACCCAAAACTTTATGGTTGTTATAGTCAGCCTTTGCCAACTGTCTGACATCATCCATTGTGACTCCATGTGTTTCTTGGCAGGCAAGCTGTTTGTTCTGTAGGTGTTAAATTTCTCCCTCTCCCCGGGATATCTCACCTGCTTCAGTTGTCATTTCCTGTATTTTAACCATGTCTTAAAACACTCTCCATTTCATTTCAGGAATATCTATTGCTTTAGCTCACTGTCAGTATTAGAGGGAAAAAAATGCACTTTCAGTTTCTAGGAGTCTGTGCCAACTCTTTTATTTTTCCTTTTCTGATTTGCAAGGATTCATCTATTGGTTTTATGTTGTATCCCAAATTGAAAGGAATCTGAGAAGTGTAACTCCACTCACACCTTCTTTGCTAAGTTGTAGATTGAAACAATGCAAAAAACAGAGAGATTCTAATGCTCAAACTTAAGCCAGACACCTCACACCTGGCAGCCAGCAATACTCAGAATTTTGCAATTTCTGTTGAATGCAGATCTAATTTTGGATCAGCAATAAATCCAAACATTGTGTTGAATTTCAGAAGGATTCTTACACAGTGCTGGCAAATATTCCTCATGAGGATTGATTTACACCCTCCTGAAATGCACCCAACCTTCCCGTTTATACATCCGCTTGTAGTCTTGCTTTGTTTTCTGGGTCTTTATTTCATTGCCTTGGAGGATGAGTAGTTTTCCTAGAGGATGAGTATCTTCAGTCTTCAGTTCATCATAAGTGCAAGAACAGTATGTTTAGAAGTTCTGCAATAGACTCCGAAGGGTAGAGTGTGTTGCTTTGCAATCCCTCCGAAGTAGGCCTGATCCTGCAGGTCTCCCACCCACTCAAGTTTCCCCTTGACTGAGCTGTCCAAGGTACTGTAGAAATCTGCTCCCCCTAAACCCACCCCTCTTCACCTCCTCTGCTGCCCCCCCAGGAAGAGTCCCAGAGAGTTATTATGGAACTTGAGTTGTCTCCTTTTGTAAATCCTAACTGTACATATTCAGTCCTGCTGAATGCTTTTTGTTCTCTACCTTTTATTCTCTATGTCTTTTGTGTGCCCTCTTTATGAGAAGTGTTTCTCCCCCCTAATCATGAAGTGTTTCAGCTAGCAGGATTTTAATGGTCTTTATTGTCTGCAAATATTGATTCAGGTGTCTGATTTTCTGGTTTACATTTCTTACTGTTTCTCTTGAGCTAAACAAATGTTTTGCTGCCTGAGTGCTTCCTAAAGAGTAACATGCTCTGCTGAACCAGCAGAAGCTGAAAATTATGTAAAGCAAAATGGAAGAACAGAGACTCTTTTGCACCTAACACATTGGCTACTGCACTGGGCAAAAGAGAGGTGCAGCCCCGCACTGGGAAGATCTTGCTTCTGTCAGTAATTTATATGCCCATGACCCAAAATTCCAGCGAGTTTTCTGAGGCTTTCTTTTTATGAGATGTTCCTCAAATGTGATTTGTTCTTCTTTGTGTGAAAATGAGGCATTTGTTCTTTCCTTTTCATTCCCAGTCTGTGTCCCTAAGCAGCCAACAGACTTGATTCTTGTTATGCACAAGATTTAATTGTTTGGTGATCATCTCGTGTAGCTACTGTAGCAAGGGTTAATGTTGTCTCAGATGGTTGCTGATGTACAGATGCAGATAAATCGATTGTGTTGTTATGGATTTGGGTGTGTTAAAGTAACCAGCACACTGGGTCTTTAAAAAAATGGTTGTTCCCCACGTACTGCACTGATGAAGTGTCCTAAAGGCTTTCCCTGGCACATAACTTTTGCTTTTGATTTCAGGGGCTCCAGGACCTAAAGGGAGTCAAGGAGCTCCTGGATTACCTGGACCTCCTGGACAGCCAGGCCCTCGTGGATCAATGGGACCTATGGGCCCATCCCCAGACATATCACACATCAAGCAGGGCAGACGGGGCCCTGTGGTCAGTATTCCTGTCTCCTGCCATGCACTTCACAATTGCCCTTAGCTCCACAACTTCTCACACCCTTGTGAATACTTTCTTTTCTCTTGCAGGGCCCACCTGGAGCCCCAGGGAGAGATGGTAGCAAGGTGAGGAGAGGTACTAATTTCCATAAGATGGGCACATGCACATGTGAAGTGCTAGAGACACTCTACACCCTTGTAGTCACATCCTTTTACCACCTCATTTCCTTTGTTAAGATGAAAGCATCCTTTTGTCCCACCTCTTCATGTCATCCTTCTGCTGTTTTGTTTGCCATTCCTAAAGTCTTGCAAATAGTTCTGCCAGGCTATATGTCACACAGCATTCTTTTCTTTCTCTGCAGCTCTTTTGGCTTTTCCATGAAAAAATGTTGATGCTTTAGCCTGTTTTATTCACTGTGAATTCTTCACGTTCATTGATTCACTTGTTACTGTCCAGGAAAAATATCATAAATGTACCACTCTGCTTCCACTAGAATGAGCAGCAATTTCCTTGCATTCCTCCTTCACTTCCTTTTCTTTTTCCAAACAAGCACCAGCTGATGCTTCTTGATCTGGGGACAGTAAGTGAGGCTGCAGAAGCAAACGGAGATTTTTTTAAATTTCCTTTAGTCACAGCAAACTAACTGGAGTGGTCTTGATTACAGGGAGAGAGAGGAGCACCAGGACCAAAGGGGATACCTGTAAGTATTCCACACAGGAGGAATTTCCACAACAGAATGATGTTGACTACTAACCACAGGTCAGCCAAAAGTTAAAGAAAAAAACTCCAGTGCCAAGATAACAGATAATTTATATACACAGAAAATGTTGTTGGAAACTAAGTAATTAATTGTTTTCATCCAAATATTTTTTGCCTACAAACCTCTTTCCTTGCTGATTGTGCAACCAAAGGTAGTAGGTGCACCTCTGCCTTACAGTGGTGCTGAGACACCCTTAGAAGGCAGAACCATGCAGGCTGCTACTTAGACCTCTGCTCCCAATGGGAATTTGATCCCGGGAACTTTTTAAAATCCTGCCCACATCTCTCTCAGATTTGTGAAACTATAGGGTTTGAGTTCAGAAAAAGGAATGAGTATTGATGACCTGTTTTTAGGTGAACTTATTTAAAAAAACTCTGGAATCCCCAGCACAGGAAGGATGTGGACCTGTTGGAGCAAGTCCAGAGGAAGCTACCAAGTTGATTAGAAAGCTGAAGCATCTCTCCTATTAGGAAAGGCTGGGAGAGTTTGGATTATTCTGCCTGGAAAAGAGAAGGCTTCAGGGTGACCTAATTGCAGCATTTTAGTACCTGAAGGGAATCTAAAAGGAAGATGGAAAGGGACTATTCACAAGGACATGTAGTGACAGGACAAAGGAATGGCTTCAAACTGAAAGAAGGCAGTTTTAAATTAGATATTAGATATTAGGATATTAGGTTATTAGGTTATTAGGTTATTAGGATATTAGGTTATTAGGATATTAGGATATTAGGATATTCTTTACTGTGAGGGTGGTGAAACACTAGCACAGGTTGCCAAGAGAAGCTGTGGATGCCATATCCCTGCAAGTGCTTAAGGCCAAGCAGGACGGGGCTCTGAGCAACCTGGTCTAAGGAAAAGTATCCCTGCCCATGGCAGAAGTGCTAGAACTACATGGTCTTTAAGGTCACTTCAAACCCAAACCAGTCTATGAGTCTATTAATTTATTTACGGTATTTTGTCACTGGTGGAGTTGCTTTTTAAAAGTGTGCCCAGCAGGGTGCTGGGCAGTATTAAAGAGTTTTTTTTACTGTGTGAAGTCAGCTAAAAAGAAATAATGATTTTCTAAAATCAGATACTCTCTGCATTGTAATTACCAATATATTTAGTAAGTCATGGACAGCAATGACATTACCATATTGAAAAGACACTTGCCAAATAATAGCAGTCTTAAAAGAATTTGTTGATTAATCATTCTAAGAAAGTAATTTCTGTCAGTTTAATAACCAAGAAGACAAGAAACCAAGATTAATCTCCTCTAGTCCCATGAGGTCTCAAGATATTCTTCAAAGCAATTGTTAAGTGACAAAAGGGCTGAGCATCTTGTAAATGTAGGCTCTGTCTGCAAAACCATTTGATTCTTTTGAAAATTGTTTCCTGATTAAGGTTGGTTAGGAAAAAGATCATTAGCTTTTGGCAATTGATACAAAGCATACAAAGTTTACTGAACAACGCCTGCAAGAGCAATTCTATCAGCCAGTTTGAAAACTGTAAGAGCAAGGTGGATTGTTATTAATGGCAGTGCCTTGTGACTGCAGGGCCCACCGGGTTCATTTGATTTCCTATTGCTGATGATGGCAGACATCAGAAATGACATCGCTGAGCTGCAAGAGAGAGTGTTTGGACACAGGACTCATTCATCAACAGAAGAGTTTCCATTACCTCAGGAATTCACAAATTACCATGACACAGTAGATTTTGGATCCGGAGAAGACTACAAACCACGGGCAACATCCAGAAATGCCAGGATACAGAAGGCAGACCGTCCTTAGCTATAGCTACTGAAAAACAAAGCCTCTTTAGAATTCTTCAGTATAAAAAATGCACTGACAATGTAATATATATACATATATTATTTCCCATTTTTCTTTCTGCTTTTCCTGAACCATGCTGCCTGTACTGTAGCTTTCCTGGTTCATGATAGCCTCCTTGCAGAAATTCCATACTGCCAAGCCTGCACTGTGCATTTTACCTAGACTATCAAAAAAACCTTCTTAGCATATAATATGGTTAAGGCATGCTCTAGCTAATAACACAGACCACAGCATTCCATCTGCCTACTTTGCATTCTATGTCCAAATGACCCAGTATTTTGCCAGGGACAGAGAGTTTGCTGAACATCATCCCTGAATGATGTTGTTAATGAACACCTTGGTCCACAGTTATTTTATAAATGCAAATAAATTATCCCACTGAACTCAAGTCTCCAGCTACTGTCTCCAGGCTTAGGAGAGTGTGAGAAGTGGATCCCTGTTTCACAGCAGAGGCCATCTGTAAGCGAGACATGTCCTCTATTATGCCTCATCAAGGCAGAAAAATGCAAGAAAAAGAAAAAAAGTTGAAGGGTTAAACAAGGGTGCTGCTGCTTGATCGAGAAATTATTTGGCTTTGTGTAGCTAGAGTATTGTACAAAGACAGCTAAAAATGTGTGTGTCCTAAACTACTTTAGGACACATACAAACACAACTTTTTCTTTACCATTGTCCCACTGCTCACTGTGAAGGCCAGTTTGCTTTCTCAACAGTTCCATGTTAGACACATTACACAAAGATGAGCAAGATAAAGGGGATGTTTAAAGCAGGAAACCAAATCAAAAGTTAATCAAGCAGGCTTATTGGCAAGAACAAAATATATCCCAGCCTTGCAGAAAGAGTCAGGCTCTGACCTCCTGCAGGTGCGTGTCTTCGTTGGTGAAATTCTGAAGTCAGAGTGAAAACAAAACCAGAGAGAGGTCTCATGTTTGCAAAGGGCTTCCACCTGTTTTGTTCCTCTGCTGCATGAGACCAACCTAAATGGCTTTCAGCAAACTGGAACACAGAGTGGCAGCGTGTTTGGCTGGGTGTATGAGGACTGTGAGTAGGTGCAGGAGTGCACATGACAAAACATTTCAACTGGTACGAGGATGGCTAATGTAGGTACTGCACATGGGATCCTATACTTGTGAATGGGGATAAAAGGGAGTGCCCTTTATTTACACTGGAAAATTGGATGCACAAGTTATACCATACCTCATGGATGATGTATGTTGCCATTTCTTTTGGATTACCACAGCTGCTGACGACTTTGCCATGCTTAGAATATAAAGAAGTATATTAAGCACAAAATTTCCATATTGTGTCTGTGTAGCTGCTACTTCCACAGTATGTTTAGTGTTCAGTAATGTCCATGTCACGAATGCAAAGAAAAAATTGTTACTTTGCCCTGTTTTTCAGAGCTTCCATGTTCTAGTAGAATAAATACCGGTAAAAATATAAGAAGGACCTTTTCAGAAAATACGTAAAGGTGTGGTTTCCTTTCCGTATTCTCTGGGCCAAAAGAAAGTTGGTCTAATCCTGACAGCATCAGTACAGGTCATGCTGCATAAACAGCTGGCTGTATAGACTTTTCCATAACTTCTGTGTATTGTCGTAAGAGGATATGTTCATTCCTGTAGCCATTTCCCAACGTCTCACTGCCATGAAGACACGAGCCAGGGCATTAGCTTTAAAGAACACGAGTGTTCTGTATTTCTTTTCATGTTTTATCTGTATTAGTATTTACAAAGCAATGCCTAAGTCATGGGGATAGCTGAAAAAAAAATCATAGTACTCTAACCCTGTAGTCCTTGGCTTCTCCTCTGTGTGAGAGGAGCTCTGCCAGCAGCTACAGATCCAAGTAACCTTGTGAATTACATAACAAGTGAGACTTGAGGAAGATACCTGTGCCAAAAAGAGGATTGTTTTTATATGCAGCAGGCTGGAAAAAAACTCAAAGATAGCATGAATTGAGGCATTTGTGTCTTATTTTCTTAATTTTAAGCGGACAATTGAGTATAAATTATGTCATTTATGAAAATGTAATTTTACTTAAATTTGTTAAATGTCAAGTGTTGTATTTTTAAATCTAGCAAATTATGGAACACTTGCATATGTTTACCACTGTACCCTGCTGGATCAGGCTGGTTCCCACTAGAGAATCATAGCTGTAGGTTTTTTACCATCACATTCTGAATGATCTAACTTATGTTAGATTAGTCACTTCCTACATATAAAATAAATTCTATTGCCGGCTGCCCACAAGGTGATGTACTCTAAAAAAGGCACTTACTTCAGTTCTAAGTTCTGTTTTTCTGATTAGGCGCACATACCAAATGAGAAGTTCCCACAGTCTGATCATCAAATTCAGGGAAAGGTGACAACTGCCCGGCTGTGTAAAAGTAACTGGAAGAGCTATTCTGAGACTGGACCAGAAAAGCAGATAAAATGCATATTCCATTGAAGTACAGCAAGTTGTCCTATAGATTCATGAATATAAACATAGCACATGTTTTTACATGCCTTTCTGAAGGGAAACCTCAATGATTTCCCTTTCTGCAGTTGGCATCGACTTTCACAGTACTTAAAAAATGGGTGACAGAATGTGTTCCTTGGGTTTGCCCTTGTCCCTGCCCTCCTCTGTCCAGATTTCCTGCCTCAAAACTGTTTGAGTCCCAGCTGTGAGAAGGGAACACTATGGCAAAGACCATTCAACATGACGTAAGAATTCCTGCAGCAGGTAGAGTCCCTCTGAGCACAGCTGGCTGAAGGATCAGCCTTTGGTCTGTGTCCAGCTGAGATCTTTGCATGGAATGTTCTCATTTCTGATTACCTGTGTGATAGATAACTCACAAAACATTGTATCAGCAACATTTCATTCAGATTTCAGGGTAAACACATAAAGACTCAAAAAAAGTGTCATTTTCTTCATGATAGCCAATGTTTCATAAACCCAGGGCAGAGGAATCATTTCCAATCTTAAGTTTTGTTACTGGTAGCCAGAAAAGTCATTATCTTGCAAATTATTTATTACTCCATGGCTCCAAAAATAACAAACTCTCCCAAGAATCCAAAACAAAAAATAGAAACTTCTACACTCATGGCTAGTCTCATTACCAGGCTCATTCATATGACAACTTTGTTTCACATAAATGGTATGTATAATTTTATTAGAAAGAAATATTATTTTGATGTTAAGACATCAAATTATAAGCAGACGGATAATAAAGAATTTGTTATTTTATTAATATTAGAAATATATTTAATGGGAACATTTTCAAGAGTGTGCAGTGATGATAAAATTCTGATTATTAGTGGGTTTAACAAAATCATGAATCCTGAAAAATGTTTGCTTTCAACACTGTGCCAAGTACATAAAGGTTTAGTCTTTCTTGCAAAGCTGTAGTTCTGACACACAAGAATTCCTATATAGTTAGGCTAAATTAGGAAAGGGAGAGGAAAATTTGATTGTAAATGAAATAAGGGTAATGCCTGGAGTTACTGTTAGCATCACAGCTTGCATAGCCTTCTGCCTAGAAGTATTTCAGAGTTAACGTACCAACAAAAGGTGGGGGTGGGGTCCAATTTTTAAAAATCCAATGTTTGTTCTTTTTACACATTCCAATAACTATACTGTTCACTTTATTTATATATGAAATACTAAAATGTGTATAAGATGACTGTGATTTTATGATGTATTCATAATAACAAAGATATTTTTTCTTACACTGTTGGTAGCTGCTTTTTTGTTACACATTGCCCTTTCCCTGAAACACAGTGATGTTGGCTGGAAGAAACAGATGGCAGGAAATCTCCTTACACAGCCTTCTAGCATTTTTCTTGGAGCTGAACAATACCATCATAGTTCTTTGACTCTGGGGCAGGAGCTCTTGCAAGCTCGGGTGGGTTTCAGTCTTTGTGGGGTCAAAGCACACAGCCACCTCTGCCCTGTGGATGGATGGTAGCTCCTATGCCACATCAGGGCTACATGAGGCTGGATCCAGCAGTCCCACCCGATGCTGCCGGGAGGGCGCAGATGCTGCACAGCCTGGATCCGGAGCTCTCTGGCATCCTACCACCGGTGATGGGGAAAGGGGGAATAACACATGGTGTCCATCAGGCCTTGCCTGCCCCTCGCACGCATCCGGTCGGGCCCTTCCCCGCAGCCCCAGCAGCAGCCTGCGGGCTGTTTCCGACAACTGAGGGTCAGCGAGGAGCCCATCTTGCCCTTCCTCCCTGAGGAAGAGGGGAGCCCACGCTTGCCTGCGCAATGCCCCAAGGGCAGACGCAGGGCTGGAACCGCGCCGGACTGGCTGTCATCTCTGGCAGGATCCCACTCCACCACCAGGATCCAGGATCGCCGATATGCGGGTAAATGTGTAAACAAAGTAAAATGAAAAGTATCTATAAATCATAGTGAACCTTGGGGGTGGGCGGGGGGAAGAAGACAGAAAGAAAGAAGGAGAAAAGTTGGAATAGTATAGTAACAACTGTCTTCAGTTTTAGATAGTGGAAGCAAAATGTTAAAGACAAAAACCTATTGGCAGATCTAGGAATGAAAAGGTAGGCAAAGGAGTTCCTGGTTTTACTGGGGATCCTGCCAGTAGTATTGTTCCGTGACTGTAGGAGGATAACAGAACAGAACAGTAAAGAATTCATGGAAAGCAGAATCTCAGTTACTTGATGTGTGCCTCTGGGAAGAGCCAGATGCTAGTTGTATGACATTATGATGCAGTCCTTTTACTTTCAACCAGTTACACAGCAGTGCATTAGAGTCAGATATTTTAAAATCTACCTGTTTGATTAACTTACATCCGATAGTTTTAAAAAGAACTGACAGAGGGCCGCCGGGACACTGGATCTCTGCGGCGCGACTCCTTCACGCCCGCAAGCATCTCCCAGTTCCGCCGGGTCTGTCCCGGCTCCCTGTCCCGGTCAGACGTCCCGGTACGCGGCTGCGGACTGAACTCCATAAGGAAGAGCATTGCCAGCAGGGCGAAGGAGGTGATCGACTCCCTCTCCTCAGCATGGAGCGCTGTGTCCAGTTCTGGGCTCCTGAGCGCAAGAGAGATATGTGGAGCTCCTAGAGCGGGTCCAGTGGAGGGTGGCAAAAGTAATTAAGGGGCTGGAGTAACTCTGATGAGAAAAGGCTGCGCGAGTTGAGCATGTTCAGCCTCCCGAGGAAACGACTGGGACGGAGCCTCATCACTGTCTGTCAGCGGCTGCAGGGAGGGGTCAGAGGATGGACCAGGCTCTGCCCAGTGCTGCCGAGCACTAGGACACGAGACAGTGGGCAGAAACCGGTGCAAGAAAGTTCCACTTGAACTGGAGGAAGAACTTCTTTCTGTTCGGGTGACGGAGCACTGGAACAGGTTTCCCGGAAAGGCTGTAGAGTCCCCCTTTTCCGAGATCCTCAAGAACTGCATGAGCGCGTTCCTGTGCCGTGTGCTCCAGCACGACGCTNTGACCGCCCCCGGCCTTTCTCACCCGCCGCCTCCTTCCTCCCCGCAGCTCATCGACTATGCCAAGCGGGGGGACAAGGACGAGCGCGCCATGCGCATGGCGGATTTCTGGCTGACCGTAAGTACCCCCTAGCCCCACACCCGTCGCGGCCCGCCGCGGTGCCGGGGCTGAGCGTGCCATCCCGCAGGAGAAGGACCTCATCCACAAGCTGTTCAAAGTGCTGGCGCCCCGCTTCCAGCCGCACCCCGGCAGCTACACGCGCCTGCTGCAGATCCCCAAGCGGGACGGGCTGGACCGCGCTAAGATGGCGGTGATCGAGCTGAAGGGGAACCCGCTCCCGCCGCTCGTCCGCCCGCGCCGCGACTCCGACAAGACGCTGCTGAACCAGCTGCTCAAGGGATACCGGCAGGACGCGCAGCGGGCGGCCGCCCCCCGGGGCACCCAGGTCTAGGGTCCCGCCGGGCTCTGAGCGGGCTCCGGGGGAGCTGCCCACCCACCAGCCCCGGGTGCTGTCCTGGGGCTCGGCTGGGGAAGATGTGGCGGGAGGGGGATGGAAGCTGCCATGGCGAGGTCTGAGTTCACTGGCTGCTTCCAGTGATTTGAATAGAGACTCAAGAGGAGAGGGAAATCGAGCTGGGAGCCCTGATGATTGATATCTTCTGTGTAAGTAAACTTTATTCAGAAAGTCAGTTTGTTTGTGTTTGAGTTGTATTCAGAGAATCATTTGGGTCAGAAAAGACCTCTGAAGTTACCAGATCCAACCTATGACCAGACACCACCATGGCATCCAGACCATGACACGAAGTGCCACATCCAGTCTTCATTTTAACACCTTCAGGGACTGTGACTCCATCACTTCCTGGGCAGCTCGTTCATGTCTATTTACACGTTCTGTGCGGAAATTCTTCCTACTGTCCTACCTAAACTTCTCCTGACTTAAATTCCTGTGCTTGTAAGTTAGTAGCTTATTCTAGAAAAATGGGTTTGCTAACAGTGTGTTCAGCCAGTGTTCAGCATTTCAGAACAAGAAATTTGGTGAGAAATAAGATACCTGCCGTTTAAAAAGCACTGAATGCAAATAGGTTGGTATCACTGAGCTAAGGTCTATAAAGAAACAACCAAAGAAACTTGCCTTATTATAAGGTGGTAACATAGGCATAAGTCATAGTAATCTAGCAAGAGCTTTACAGACGCCACCTTCAAAGGCAGGATTGCAAGACATCTCTGTATTACTTTATTAGAACAATAAGGGGGAGAAGCAGAACTTTTTCCTGGTGATTTTTTCCTACTGAGCAATAAGAATCTTAAATTGTTAGCTTTGTCTTTAATTTCAGGCACAGGTAGTACTTGAAAGTTCTAGCTGTAACTTTGGAGTGAAAAAAACCCCAAACAGAACCAATCCAACTGTAAAATGACAGGATTGAATACCCAAATGAAAAGGACTTCAAGAACACCTGGCCCGACCTTTCTTGGCAAAACACAGTGGAACTACTGTGGCTTCCTAAACCTTGTTGCATTTCTTCCTCCGAAGTTTCACATACTTAAGAGATTTAAACAAGTGGCCCTGTGTATCAAGCTAATGGTGTGGACAGACAAGCCCCAGTAAGTATTCTCTCTTAGAGACGCTTATCTCACACAGTACCAGTTTTGTTTTAATAAACGCCAGTGAGGAATTAAAGATGGGTGGTACTGCTTAAAGGAGAAAGAAAAAACAGTTGAACTGCTAAGAGGTTAGTGACAGACTTTAATCTTTATGTTTCCAATAACCTTGAAATTGTTCTCTTTGCAGTTGACCATATTCAAATAGATGTTTTCTGAAACAAACTGCTGCACAGCTTCCACATTATTAAAAGTCCATGCTGAAGCTTTAACAAAATACAAAGCACCTTTAAAAAAATATTTATTGAGGGAAGACAAGTCATACTCTCATCTGCTTGACCTTAAGTTAATAGTCTGGGTTTACTAAAGTACAAAAAGCTAGAAGCTTCTAAGCTAAATTGGGGAAAATCCTTGATACAGGTTTTATTATACAAATGCATTTTTGGCAGTATCTGTATGAATATTAGGGCAGCTAATAAAGCAGTCATCATCTCACAAACACAGTGTGTAGTCCTTCTCAATTCACTGCTACTGTATGTCCCTGAGCATTCCTGAACATTTTATAAGATTGTGGAATCTGCTACCATGAGGGTGGTTGTCCTGCCAGTCTGTCTTGTACTCAGGTGGGTCAGGCTTTCAGCTGCCTGTAGAGGAAAACAAATGGCAAATTTGAAGTTAATATGGGAAATCTGTCCTTACTATTCCCTTGTATCCTGGCTGCCAGCACCAGGCCACCTCCATCACCCTTATTACCACACACAGGTCCAGTGGTCACTTCTGTGTCTTTCCTCTTCCACCTCTAGAACATGGGTGCCTACCTGACTGCAGCTATGAGACTCTTGTACCAGTCATTGATCTCTTGTTGGTTGCTGGACATCAACAGCAGCGTCTTGTGTGGAAAGGAAAGCTGAAAGACAAACACAATCTATGGCATTCCTTTCCAAGACAGCAACTATTGTAAAAGGAAAATAATCACCACTAAGTTCAGTCCCTGCATGCTGATTTTCACCCTTTTCCTTCCCAGATTGAAAAAATTAGCCTTAATGTTGAGTGAAGCCAGAGGCTATACAGTACAGAACAAGTGCCAGTCTTGTCCGTTGTTTCCAGTCAAAGTTGACAACTCATTCTGACCTGTTCGGAGGTGAGCAATTAGAATTCTCAGCAGCTCATCTGCTATGGTTTTCTACCATATTCCAAGCTGTCCCATCATCTACAGGTCACATCTTGCTCAAAGAGTTCTTAGTCATAGCTCACAAGAAAAGAGCTAACAGCCCCAGGTGCAACCTTAGAAGAACTGACCTTGAAACCTCTAGAGAAGACTGGTACCTGTCAAGGAATCTGCAGCCCTCAAGGAGTTAGATGCACAGCATGTTGAAATAACATCCACATCCTTCTCATTCTGTTTTTCTAAATGTTCAGCCAGTGTGATGCTCCATATTCTTGTCACATTGTGGGGCTGCCCCTACAAACTGTGGCTCTGATGAGGCTCTGATGTCAAAGTCCTAGTGAAGCCTCCTTACCTGAGCTAAGTGAATCAACCAGCAGCCTGTAACCCCAGAGTGTGCAGGAGGCTCCATGCCATGAAAGGAAAAGTACCTGCATCACTCAAGAGGGGAAGGGTTGTCCTAACTCAGATTTGCTCACTGTATTTTGTCACCAACTGTCATCATCTTGGTCCTGCTGCTGCTGAGACAGCTGGAGACCTGCTTCCAGGTCTGACTCCACTGGCACTTCTGCCTGGCACAGGTGGGAAGACTTACACTGAGGAGCCCTCCCTGGCTCCACGTGTGGCCAAACACTTTATCCACTGAGCACTGGTGGAGCAGGTAGACAGCCTGGCAGGCCAGTTTGTTGGAGTTCAGCAGGTGCAGTGGGTGGCAGGGCTTCGCTGCAATGAGGATATCAGAGAACAGGAAGAACATCCTGCGCTTCAGTTCTTCTCCCTTTGAAGGCACCACCAAAAGCCACCCTTCACGGATATACCGGCGCCCTGAGAATGGCGGGGAAACAGACATCTGTGAGATCTGAGGGAGGGTGGGCAGGAATTAAAAGTAAAGAATGCAATGATCAAACCAGGAATACAGGATAAGCCGCCCTTGTAGGTTGCCGTGTTCAGCATCAGTTCCAGCCACTAGAAGGCACTGGATGTCAGCTGGGTCCAGCCCACCAGCACGGATAACAGCTGTGCAGAATCAGTGACCAGCCCAAAACATTTAGTATATGAGGAGCAGCAGAAGTTGTTATAAATCTGATATGTTAAATAAGAGCATATTATCATATACAAGTCTGTTTAAAGTGATCAGGACAAAAACATGGTTTGAGGACTGTATGCATACCTTTAACATAAGCCTTCAGAAAACACAACATGAACTATCTTAAATTGTGTTGCCCAGTTGTTTGTCATTAGTGGTATAACAGAAACTAGCTTCAGCTTTAAAAACTTATCATTTTTTCCTTGTTTTGTGTGTGCTAATTAAATAAACTCAAAAAACCTCCCCAAAACAAAACCATAGGTCATCTAACTATATACAGACCTAGAGTAGCCAAGAGATTACAGATTACTGTCCTAAAGAGCAGGCATGAAAGGAGATAGAAAACAAAGAAGGTCTGAACAGGAAACCTTATCAACCTCTCTTGCAGAACAGAGTCCAGTGTCATCCATCTGTGAAATTAATTGTGATAAAACAAGAGGAAAAGAAAGCAGGAGGAAAATAGTCAAAACAATTTGATAAGCCTAGCTGTAAGCAGCTGTTTTAAAAAATTAATAATGAAATAAATGAAATCATTAAAGCAGGACTTTTTTACTAGGATTACTGTGGAAGATAACCATCAACTAATGGGAATTATG
Source organism: Donacobius atricapilla (assembly GCA_013397315.1). Classification (NCBI taxonomy): domain Eukaryota; kingdom Metazoa; phylum Chordata; class Aves; order Passeriformes; family Mimidae; genus Donacobius; species Donacobius atricapilla. The sequence continues at coordinate 158,918 of WBMY01006141.1, read as the reverse complement.
AGGACACCTGCCAGTAAGATTATTTATAAAAATGTAAAGCCTAACAAGGTATTGCCACCTGATCTTGTTTAGGAAACATCTGTCAGGGAATTTCAACCACTCTTTCATGCCTTAGCTTCTGCATGTGCTATTAAAGACCCTTTAGAGAAAAAACACAGTGTTGTTTTCATTATGGATTTTGTCTTACTAGAATGCTACAGTCACAAAACAAAGAAGCAAGTGAATTCCTGCTTGGCTTATTCCACTGGAACCACTCCTGCTATCTGAGTAAGAAACTGAGGAAGAGAAAAGCGAGGTACAGGAATCAATCCAGGTTTAAAAAAACAAATAGGAGGAAGATGTCAGAAGCATGAGGCTGGGTGGGCAGCTGCTTCCCTCAGGCTATGCTGTGATCAGATTCACAGGCAAACAATCTGATCCAGACTGTACTGAAAATCTTGGAGTATAGATCCATGTCCAGGATTCCCAGGTGCACAAGTTCTAGAAATTGTTGTAAACGAAGAGCAAGAAAATATCCCTGGGGAAACTCTGGATGACAGAACAATGTGCTCAGTTAAGGAGGCCGTTCTGGCCGATAGAGTATTTGTCCTGAATATGGAAGGCAGCAAGAATAGAAGGGTCTCCTCACTGGGAGCAGGACATCTCAGAGACACTGGCAAATGTGAGATAACCATCTCCAACACTCCCCCTTTGTTCTGAATCTACAGCATTTTGTTTTCTCTCCTGTTCCCTCCTGGCATCAGGACAGAATCTTAACTGTCCTGCAAAAGCTATCTTGTTCTGGAAAGCTGGCCCAAAACTAGCAAGCCCCAGCTGCCTCTTATATTTCTGCTGCTCATATCCCATCATAGCTGTAACTCCAGCCAACGGAAAACATGACTATAAGAATTCTGTGTCCTAGATAATGGAAATGCTTTGACTGACCCTCAACACTCGTCCTATTACATCTCAGAATTTTCAGAGACCAAAATAATCAGTTAACCAAACTCTTTCAAACAATGGCCATCTCTGGTCTAGTTATACTGTTTGGGGGTGTTTGTTTCGTGGTCTTATCTTCTTAGTTCCAACATTAGTTCTAGCATTAATCAGGATAACTGATTTATCTTTTTACTTAACTACCCCAAATGTACCCAGGCACCCCCACACATGCTTCTGATCAGTGTAAGCAGAGCATACCTGTGTTAGCTCCCTTTCACAGTGCAGCACCAAAAGGATTCTAAGAACAGGGAAGAGAATTGTAAATTAATTTGCCCATTGACTGAGCATCTTTGAGAATAATCTCTGATAAGTGACCTATGTTCTACGTGTTCTGGTTTGGCTAGGATGGAATTATTTTTTCCCATAGTAGCTGGTATGTGGCTGTTTTGGATTTGCACTGACAAATACCTTTGACAACACAAAGATCTTTTGTTTATTGCTGTGTAAGCACTGCTCAATATCAAAGTCTTTTCTGCTCCTCAAGCCACAAGTAAAGAGGTTGGGAGTGCACATGAATGTGGGAAGGGTCACAGCTAGGACAGCTGATCCAAAATCCCCAAAGGGACGTTCTATATCATGTCCAGCCTGTTATGCTGGGAAAGAAGAAGGAAAGGGGGGAGTTTTAAAGTGATAGCTCTTGTCTTGTCAGGTAACCACAATGTGTGGTAAAGCCCTGGTTAGAGCCCTTTCCTCAGAGTAGCTGAACACCTGCCTGCCCATGACAAGTGGTGCATGAATTCCTTGCATGGCTTTGCTTGCATGAACAGCTTTTGCTTTACTTGTTAAACTGTCTTTATCTCAGCCCACAAGCTTTCTCAGTTTTACCCTTCTGAGTCTTTCCCCATTCCAGTGGGGAAAGATTTTTCCATCCAAAAATCCACATGTGTTAATTACAGTTACATTCACAAGTACCTGAAGTTCTTGTCTTAGAGACCTTCACACACAGTGACTTTAATACTCTTCTCCAGTTGCGGCACTGTGTCTAGATAAACTCTGTAATAGTAGAGTTGAGTGAGGCTACAGGTGAAGCCCCAAATTACTATTTTGTAATTGCCCAGACTGTGCACATTTCTCACAATTTTTCATACATGGCTCAGAATGTGATCTGGGCATGGAGAGTATCCAGTCACATAAGAGACCTGTTATCCATTTAAATGTTCTTACATGCCAGTGGTTGTGGTTTTATCTATCTCAGCTATCAATACAAATACAGTAATTTCTGCCTCTGTTTAACCATGCAGATAATAGAAAATTTTTCATATGAAGGATGTGAGCAGAAAGCCATTAATCTTGTAACTTAATGTAAACAACAACAAAGTTCTTGTGCCCTTTACACTCAAGAATTTATGGTTCCTGCAATGGAGTAGGGATAATACCACTACTTGCACTCCGCCAAAAGTATTTAGTGTCTCTCTTTAATTACCACCCAGGATTTATGCTCCTGATCTTCTTGGGTTCCTGACTGTCTAACCACATGTCATCTGCTTCTCCTGTCTGAATGTCAGGCAGTTAAGCTGTTGCTTATCCTTACTCAAAAATTCTTAATAAAAAATATAGTGGTTGAATTAATAGTCATATTCCTTTACCACCTATCTGTGGAATTTGGGTAGAAGGAGAAAACTGGTTAATATGAGTTGAGTCAGAGGTGAAATAAAACATCCATGTATCTCAGCATGGCAGAAGAAAAACAACTGTCAGTAAGACCCACCTGGAGTCAAAACCTGAGTCTTTTGTCCTTTGAGCAGTTTCTGAACCCGAAGTAGCTGCAAGGAGTTCTCTTTCTTATCAAAGATGTATTGGACCCAGTGGGATACCTCACAAACAGATTTCACAGTCTCTGAAATTATAGCAGCATACTCAGAAGTTATCACAAATGAATGCTATTTCACCCTATACATCTTGCTAAGAAAATACAGTATGAAATTAAGAAGAAAAGTTTTAAAACAAGTATCAACAGCTTTATTCAGAAATTTCTGTGTGAGATTGGACTAGATCACTTCCAGAGGCCTCCTTCCAACCAACAATTTTGCAGTTCTAGAAAACATTTACCAATGAAACATGAGAGAAGTGAGTAATTTCCTGGATTTGGAAGCAAAAACAGGAAAATGCCCTACAAGTGATGTTAACTGCTTGTACAAATCTCAGAATCATTTAGAGTGGAAAAGACTACTGAGATCACTGAGTTCAACCTAGGACTGAACACCATCTTGTCAAGTAGACCATGGCACTGAGTGTCATTTCTTAAACATTTTCAGGGATGGTGACTCTACCACTTCCCTGGGCAGTCCATTCCAGTGTTTAACAACCCTTTCCATGAAGAAATGCCTGCCAATGTCCATCCTGAACTTCCCCGGGCACAGTTTGAGGTAATTTCCTCTTGTCCTGTTGCTTGTTACCTGGGAGAAGAGGACAATCCCCAACTGGCCACAACCTCCTTTCAGGTACTTGTAGAGAGTGATCAAGTCACTCCTTTTATCCAGACTAAACACCCCCAGCTCCCTCAGCCACATCTCACAGGACTTATGCTTCAGACCCTTCCCCAGCTCCATTGCCCTACTCTAGATTTGCTCCAGCACCTCAGTCTCTCCTGCAGTGAAGGGCTCAAAACTGGACATGAGATTTGAGGTGTGGCCTCACCAGTGCCCAGTACAGAGGGGCAGTCACTTCCCTAGTCCTGCTGGCCACACCATTGCTGATACATTCAGGATGTCCTTGGCCTTGTTGGCCTCCTGGGTACATCCTGGCTCATATTCAGCTGCCATGGATCAGCAAACCTAGGGGTTTTTCCTCTCAGCAGCTTTCCAGCCACTCTGTCCCAGCCTGGAGCTGCAGGGGTTGTTGTGACCCAGGGACAGGACCCAGCACTTGGCTTGGTTGAGCCTCATACAATTGGCCTTAGCCCATGGATCCAGCCTGTCCTGATCCCTCTGCAGAGCCCTCCTGCCCTCCAGCAGATCAGCACTCCCACCCAGCTTGTGCCATCTGCAAACTGGCTGAGGGTGCTCTCGATTCCCTCATCCAGATCATCAATAAAGATATTAAATAGGACTGACCCTGATACTGAGCCCTCAGGGATGCCACTAGTGACTGTATATAGCATGAAGGACACGAATTATCCTAGAAAATTGAGGCATGTGACCAAGAGAGTCAGAGAATGGTTTGGGTTGGAAGGGACCTTAAAGATCATGTTCTAACCCACCTGCCATGGTCAGGGACACCTTCAAATACATCACATTGCTCAGGACCATGTCCAGCCTGTCCTTGAACTCCTTCAGGAATGGGGCATCAACAAATGCCTTGAGCTACCTGTTCCAGTGTCTCACACCATGTCCAGCCTGTCCTTGAACTCCTTCAGGAATGGGGCATCAACAAATGCCTTGAGCTACCTGTTCCAGTGTCTCACAAGCAGCAGTTTGAAAAAAAAAAAAAACCAGAGCTGCCATTTCTCCAACCTAACTATTTAGGCCATTTTCATAGGCAGTTACTCTATATTTTTTATTCGTAATATGTTCTCAGGGACACCTTGATCAAGATTGAGAAGGAAAATAGTAATCCACTAGAACCCCAGAGAGAGAGGAAGGTTTTTTTTTCCCTCTGGAAGCAAGCAGTAGGTGGGAGTCAAAATATTCTTAGCAAGGAGAGTATCATTGATCAAAGTGCCAGCATTTACAGGTGAAATCATACTTGCAAGTTTCTGATACTCAGCAGTGTCTGGGCTGGTGTTCTCCAGCAGGTCTCTGAAGAAATGCTTGTACCTTAGGTGGAGAGAGCGGATTTAATTCACAACAAGATACCAGGAACATCAGCAACACATCCTGTTAGTGACAGCGCAGTGAACAAAACTCAGCCGGGAGACAGAGTAGCCTAACCAAGCAGTTTTGGTCACACTCCATTCACATGCATTTTATTACCAAATGTCTCAACTAAAATAACCCAACTGTACATCTGCAAACCTTTTGGTTTTTCCTGGGGATCCAACAGAAGCAGACTCACAAATCACTTAAAATCAGGAGGCTCTCTCAGAATTCACATAAACATGTCTTCAATAAGCAACAAATTTCTCTTTGAACTACCTCTTTTTAATAGTATATGAATGGTGGCATTTATACCATGTTTCCTGCTCACACAAGAAAATAAAGGCATTTCTATAAGAACTAAGACTCATCTTTTTCTTTTTTCCTTTCCAGTCTTTACTGGAGAGGATAAGATCTCTACAAATGCTTTCTACTAGTAAAGTCAAACAGAAGGAACTTAACAGATTCACAAACTAGCACAACTCATATGACCTAGTGCATATGTTAACAGAGTTTTAAAGAGATTTGAATATGACAGAGCTGTTTCATGAAAAAATTAGACTTTCTATCGAAAAGCTCACATTTTTTCCCAATAGTTGTACAGTAACAAATATACAGCTGTTCTGTACGTTTAAAAGAAGTATCCAAAGAATTACAGTAAAAGCCCACCAATCATCTTAATGTTTACTTCTGCCAAGCTGATTAAAAACATTACATAAAGTTAGGTGAAACACTGTGGTATGATCTCTCCAAATTATTTTCAAAGAAACAAGGTGCTCAATCTTTCAAATTTGCTTTAGTGTAGATAAGATCATGGTTGAAAAACAGCTACTGGATCTATAGCAGCAGAATCTGGGCTCCCAGAAAACCACCTGTATTACCCACACACCCTTCCCAAGAAAGGGCTGCCCATGAGTGCATGCAGCGCTCTCCTCAGGCAGTCAGTTTGCCTCTTCAAAGAGGAGATGATCACAGAACATCCGAGATGGAAGGCATCCACAAGGATCATAAAGTCCAATTCATGCCTCTGCATTTTTAGGACAACCCTAAAAATCATGTGTCCACTAATGTTGTATAAACATTTCTTGAAAACTGGACGGCTTGGTGCCTCAAGAGGGAGATGCAGCGAGCCTGAGTGGATCTGTCTGAGCTCAGACAAATGTAATAGGCATCAAATCTGAGGAAAGAATACAGCCCTGAAAACCAGAGAAGAAAGAGAAGCTCTCCTGTGTTAATTAATCTCATTTACCTCCAAAAGCAGCCATCTACAAGACTCACAATGCTCCAGGTCAGCAATATGCATAAAAATGGAGCAAAAGCATTATGGGCAGAGACCACTACTTCTGCAGCAATTTCAGTCAGCTTGCTTTAATTCAGGGCCAAACTTCAGTAGCTTACTGAGGCAGCAGAAAGCCTCCAATTCTACCCAAGAGCTAGAGGAAGGAGCCAGAGCTAAACACAACTACCTTCCTGCATCATCTCCCATCTGTGTACATTAATTCCACTTTGCAGGTACATCCTCAGGTCTGTTTCATTGTTGTCTCTATGCTCAGATTTTGAGACACAATAGGCAACTTTCCTTTTCATAGCAACAAAGACAGTGTTACATTCCTTTTTCCCTTCTTATGCTAATCCCTTGAAAACTCACAATTGCTTACTTACTGGTGCAGCCTCTGCAGGGGCAAAGGAAGCAGATCCTCTAGCTCCCTCCCTTGAAATTGAGGTCGAGTCTCCTGGAGTTTCTTAAACTTCCGGAATGACTTATTTTTCCTCACTTGCTCCTGTGTGAAGCAGAAAAGGGATATAGCTTTGAGACTACTGAAAGAACTCTGTGCCCTAGTCTGTACCAGAACCTGGAACACTTCACCTTAGAGTTTAGGACTCCAGTCCCACAAGCATCAACTTCTTTTGTGGCTATGGGCAAACCATTCCCTTTCTCCTGACCACCCATTCCAGTGGGTAATGGAAGTGATATCTCCTCCCCATACATGGAATTAATGAAAAAAAGATGGTTGACCCAGTTAGGAAAACAAGGAGTACTCTTGTGGCTTTTTGCCATGTGTTTCAAGAAAAAGCAATGCAGATCTGCACTCCTGTCACCTTAAGACAAGTGTCTAAAATGTCTTTTTCTCTTGGAAAATCAAAAGCATGAATACATGCATGCAAAGACAAGAGGAAGGAGACATCCCAGTGGATTCTGCATCTGGGAACAAGCACAGACAAAACTGGGAGTTGAGTGGTTTAAATTCCACATACAGCTGTCAGGACTTCAGACTAAATATATATTCTACAGGAATTTCTTACAAACTGGTTGTATTTGAAGATATAAATGGGAAGGAAAAAAATCATCTTCAACATAGAAAAAAAAAACCAAGAAAGAAAAGGAAACCCTACTGCTAGGATACCATTAGTGGTAATGGGAAAGACTAGGAGACCTGACAATTCCTAGAAAGAGATCACTGTATCATAGTGAAAGCCTGGAAACTCTCTCAGCTTGCCATTTAAGAAGGAGTGGGAGTAAATACAGAACTCTGTTTGAGAAAGCAGTGCTCACCATATGCACATACATATACAAACACCTGAAAAAAGCATCAGAAATTAGAATAAGTAAATAAGTAGAGAAGTTTTCACCATTTTATTGTGGAAGAAAGCCTGAATTTCATCAGCCCAGAAAAAGTAAGAACACTGATCTCTCTCTCCAGAAACAGAAGACAAATGGAAGGATGTGGCAGTTTTACAGAATGGAAAAAGGGAAATCACATGAAGACTAAATTAGATATTACCTTCAAGGTTTTATTTGCCTGCTCCAAATTCTCAGCATAGTGGCCATAAAGATCCAGACTCTGACAAAAATTTTCCAGTCCTGGTCCCAAATTCCCTTTCTCCAGGTGAAGTGACAGAACACTGTGCATGAGGAGCAAAGATAGCTTGTGAGGGATACACTAGTACTGGCATTTTCACAGATCCTTCTGATTCATTCCTTTGCTGGCCTGCCTTTACCATTCCCCACCTCATATCCAGTTTCTATGACAAATTTATGCGTGGAGGTCAGAGAGCAAGCCACAGAACACATTGTGGAGCAGACATACTGAGCTTAAACCACTGTCCAGTAACTGGGTACCCAGATATGTGATACAGATCAGAATTTCCCTGGGGACACCTCCAAGTGCCACCAAGACTAGCAGTGCTAGGAGTGAATGCCTGTTTTACAAGGTATTAGCCTTATTTCCCTAGCTCTTACTTTCTCACCAACATAAAGTCCTCCCAATAAAATTACAGGAATTGCATCCTGTGTCCACTTACTGGCTGGCTGAATACAAGGACTCCAGGGGTCCAAATATAGTTTCCAACACAGCAGGTTTCAGCGTCCCTTTGGCTTTTAAAATTGTCACAAAGTACTGAGCAGGAAAAAAAAATATTAATTTCAAACAGGTAGCATTCACAAATCATCATAGAATCACTGAATGGTTTGGACTGGAAAGGATCTTAAAGACCATCTAGTTCTAACCTGGTCAGACACCTTCCAAGTTCCAACCCGGCCGGTCACTTCCAGGGATGGGACATCCACAGCTTCTCTGGGCTATCTGTGCCAGCGCCTCACAACCGTTACAGTAAATAAATGTTCTTCCTAACATCTAATCTAAACTTACTGTCTTTCAGTTTAAAACCATTCCTCCTAACCCTATCACTATATGCCATGTAAAAAGTTATTCTCCCTCTTTTTTAAAAGCCCCCTTTAAGTACTGGAAGGTTGCAAAGGTTATTAACCCCTGAGGTCACTCAAAGGCCCCTTGTGGCACACAGCAGAAGCCAGAAGGTACAGTCTGATCACCCTTTGGCTTGGAACATTATCAAATATTGTGACTGTCTACCTAAGATACCCACCATCAGATGTAAGCCTTACTTGTAGTTTTGACCATAACCGTAAACACATGGAACAGTAATACAGCACTGAAAAGAGTCTATTTCAGTATCCTCCCATGCACCAGTTTTGCACCATCTTGTCTATAATTTTTTTCTTGTCTGTGTCCCTACAGTTCATTCATCTCAGGCATCCTAGGGCCAGCCCCCTATTCAATCAAAACTTAAAAGATTTTCATCTGTGTACAGACAAGGTCAAAAAGCCAAACCCATGAGCTACTGATATTACAGAGGAGGTAAAAGAAAAACAACAAAAAATCCTTTCAGCCACAATAGGTGTTCCAGGCATTAGGGATGTACCACAGTCTTGCTCTTTACCCTTTCCCATGACAACAAAACACAAAGAAGTGTGTGCTGTCTGTAGACACCCATATATCAGAAGGGGCAGAAACACTCACTGTGAGCACCCAATCCAGCTGCTCAAGGTATTTGTGTTCTGTTTCCAGCAGTTCCTTGGCTGTCCTGCTGCGCTTTCTCTCCCAACGAGCCCGCTGGTCTTCCACAGTTTTTGCTCCAACAACAAATGGCAGGGATGAGGCACTCATGGCAGAGTCAGGGCTGATACACAGGGAGGTAAAGGATCCTGAAGAACCAAGCAAGATAGACACACAACAAAAGAATAACCTACGACACAGGGTAGGAACTAAAAACTCTACACTTTCCCTGGAAAAAGGGAAGTCAGTTGCCAGCAGCCATTATTAGCAGTTTTCTTCTGCATTCCCTCCTGTGGGCACAGGGGCCCTGCATCAAACAGAGGAACACCATGTTGGGGGTTAGATTTTTTTTTTTCCCCTTATGGAATTTTTTCCCATAAAGTCGCTAGGAGACTAATTACTGGGTGCTTATGGGTGCTTGACCAAAACAAGTGGCTAGGAAAGTGTAGCACCGGGGCTACACCCTTCTTTGGTCTCTGAGAGTTTTTCCCTCCAAGGGAAAAAATGATACCNGAGGGAGGGGGGTTGAATTCTCCATTCCAAAAGGGAGGTCCTGCCCTCCCTAGCAGACACCTATCCTTTCTAACCAAGACACGCCATTAGAGAGACCAGGCTGTGAAAGCAAGAGCGGTACATGAGGATATATATCTGTAAGCAAATCCCAGTGCACAATCCCACCCATGCAAACAGGTGAGAGAGGCCAAGCAACTGCTGTGAATAACACCAGCTTTGCTCCTGCTCTGCTCTTCTGCTACAGTATCATGGTTTTGTTGCACAGAAAAACATTGTTTATCACACTCAGAGAAAGAGGCATGTTTTAGCAGAATGCCAGTTAGATATTGTTCTTTTGATGAAAAGGCAGTGCAGGCAGTTGCACATGTGCCTCAGCATCAAGCCTTCAGTTTTGCTGGAAGCTGAGTTGCCTCTGAAAAGTTCTGTTTCCCACGTGGACAAGATACACTAATACAGAAATATGTGTCATCATAGAGAAGGAGATTTGTCAAACAACATCTTCCAGAGACATTTCAGACAGGTAAATCAATGCCTGAAACAAAAGTTTCACATCAAATGAGTACCAGGACTCATTCAATGAACTGCCAAAAGTCCAGAGAGCTGAGGGACATGTGCAGTATTCTACAGTAGCAGCAGCTTCTCCAGAGGTTTACTGTCATAGTCTCTTACAGCACAGCCACAAGCCTAGCCAAGACCACATCTTGGTCAAACAGGGCAGACTTGGCATGGATGCAGGGAACTGCAGGCAGCACTGCAGGGAACAGCACCTTAAGCTTAGGATTAGTCCTGCCCCAGAAGTGTTAAAGGCCAGGCTGGATGGGGCCCTGAACAGCCCTACTTGTGGAAGGTGTCCTTGGGCTTCACAGGGCTGTTGGAACGAGATGGTCTTTAAGGTCCCTTCCAACACAAACCATTCCACATTTCTATTCAAGTGCAGTTGTGAAGTACTCACCAGTAATGTACTAAAACGCTGCCATTTGCAGAGCACCTCTAGCCTGGGTAGACTGCAGTCAAGATTTTCATTTTGCAGACAAATTTCTTATAACAAACAATAGTTAAAACAAACAAGTTATACCAGGTCTGACCATCTACTGCTCACATAAAGAAGTCCAAACACTCCCATTATTGGACAATATATTCTGTGTCAGGTCTGCAGGGTGAGTGCTGTCTGCAGCCTGTGGGTACAGAAGAAATCACTTCACCTAAAAGTGGCAGAACTGTTCCAGCTTGCTTCTCCCCAGATCGCATTCAAAAACCACTGAAAGCCAGCACCCTCTACTACTGTTAACTACCTTATAATGCACCATTAGCAGCATCCCCTTCACCATTTCTAAATTTTTTGTGTACCCTCAAAAAATCTCCTGTTCAGCCTCTCTTAATGTCTCAGGAGCGTAAACACATGGTAGGTCAGATCCAAGGGCCACACAGCCCCACATCCTACACTGTGAGGTAAGAGAAAGGGGAACGGAAAGGGAGAAACTCTGGAGCCCACAGCCACATCTCAGCCATCCTGAGGAATAAAGGAATAAATATTGCAGGAGTCAATACTGGAAGTAAAACATGCACCTAGTCTTCCTTCAATTCGGCTGTGCTGCAGGGTATTAAAAGTAGGGTTTGGATCTGTCAAAACCAAGGGTATTATATTTTTTCAGCAGATGAGAAAAGATCTATCAAAAGTCTTGTGGAATTGAACACAATGTTTTTCTTGACCAAGAACGAATCATTTTACTCATTATCAGGGTTCTGTTTTGTTTTGTTGTTTGTTTGGGGTTTTTTTAATCAAATGAGATAGGTTTTAAAGAAATAAATGTTTCCAGTAAAAAAATAAAAAAATAAAAAAGATCCAAAGAAAACCACACACACATTAAAAAAAAAATCCCCCCAAAAGCCCAAAAACCAAATATGAGCACGCTGAAAAGCATTTACTAAACCATTACCAAATGTTTTTCTCCGACTGCAGCATATCCATGGATTCAGGAAATACTTGGTGGAATCAGGAACTAATTCAGCCAAAGGGATCTTTATGGGTCATGCAGCTGAGCCTTGT
>WBMY01006141.1:119560-147199 GCA_013397315.1 Donacobius atricapilla | reverse complement strand
CCTCGCCGCGCCCCACCGCCCCCCAACCGCTTACGCCTCTCCGGCGCCTCTTCCCCGCAGATCTCCGAGCGGTACCGGCGCCTTCAGACCGACACGGCGCCGCCACACATCTTCGCCGTGGCCAGCCGCGCCTACCACGCCATGCTGGGCCGCGGGGGCGGCAGACCCCGCAACCAGTGCATCCTCATCAGGTGAGCGGCGACCGGGGGTCCCGGGGTCAGCCGGGGGCTGGGGGCGGCCCCCGAGCTCTCACTGGAATCTCCCCGCCCAAGGTGCGGGTAAAGCTCTTCTCCAGTTCTCTTGGTGAGTCAAAATCCATCTGCGCTGGCAACGCATCCTTCCTCGCGACCGCTTTCGAGGCAGGTTAGCGGGCACGTCTTGAGGACTTGTGGACAGACAAAACTGGCTTCCGTGGACCGGGTCGGCCAGCAATCTTTACAACACAACGGTGAGATTCTAGGTTCACATCTAGTGGGGAACCAGCCGCTGGAATCCAGCTCTGGGAAAAACCAGAGCTCTGCTCTACAACAGAACTGCCATGGTAAAAGCTGTAGTAAAAGTTGGAAGGATGATAATGAAAGGAACCAATTTTTACAAAGTGGAGCTTCCCAAGTGTCAACGAAGAGCAGGAAGAATTAAAACATGTTTTTCTGCTCTAAGACCCTTGGGAATCTGGTCAGGGAGGATCTTAAAGTCATGGGAAATTCTGTGCACTAGAAGTCAGGGAACAGTAGGATTTTTTTATCATGAGCGTTTCATTCCGTCTTGTCACTCTTGTTCTGCTGGAACTCGGTAGTGCAGCAGGTAGCATTGTTCAGCAGAGAAAGCCTCAAACAATATCAACTGGCAGAGAAAGCACTGAACAGCGAGGAGAAAGCCTTGAAACGTTAACTGCTTCTTCTCTACAACTGCGTGTTGTAGAGAACAGTTTAAATGTCGTCTCTGTTAAAATGCTACTTGCCAACTTGGTTGATTTAATTCTCCTTTGTATTTGACTTCTAATCATTCTATCAGTACTTTCAGTCTACATGGTGTGGAAGTCAGTTGTTGAATCATTGTGGAGTGTTTTGGTGGGACTCGGAGCTGACTTTGAGGGGCACTTGAGCCCCACTCATTTCTGTAGCCTTCTGGCCATTGGTGCCTGTGCTTTATATGAAGTGCTCTCAGGAAGTGGTGGCCATGGAGTCACAGGTGCAAGAAGCACTGCTGACAGGGCTCTGGGAGATAGAGAACAGTCATTGTATTTGTCTTGGGAGGTGGAAGACAAGAAAAGTAACCTGTTAGAATTTGCAAGGTGGTCAGTGGTCTGGTTGTTTTCTGCCAGCAGTTCAGAGGCGAGTCTGATACACTCCTGTGCATCCTGCAATCTTTTACCTGGTCTCTGTGATACTGTCACAGGAAATTCATGGTTTTCCTCTCTATGGGTGGTGAAACACTAATTACCAAATTTTTCTACATGAGCACCGTTGGGTTGAACAGGGAAGATGAGGTCACTCCTGTTAGACCACAGTTCACCACAGCAGCACAGGTACTCATCAGGATCTGCTGTCCCTTGTGGTCTCTTTAGTGTCTCCAACTGAGTCTGGGAGGTCTGGATAGCATTCTTTAGTGGTGATGTTGGATGAAGCAGCTGCTTGCCAGATCATAAGCGTTCATTGCTACCAAATTGTCCTCAGCTACAAATTCCACTGGCTCCTCTTGTCTTCCGAGTGCCAAAAGACATTAGTCATAGCCTGCATGTGCTGCAGTACAGGACTTGGGTCACCTGAAGATGACTGCATTTTTTCAGAGATGGGAGCAGTTACCTGCTGTGCTTGCACCGTGTGAAGGTGTTGTGCTTTTTGGAGGAGCTTGAACCATGGAAGTGCNTTTTTTTTTTTTTTATGGAGGAGGGAGGTTACTGAAAAATAAAAATAAACCTGACATATTGAGCAGAGGCACTGGATGGCGTGTTCTCAACTGGCAAAATGGTCTTATTTTGTTTGTATGTATTTGGATGGTGCTGGTCTGACCTATGCTTGAGATCAGGGACCTGCTGTCATACTTGAGGTTTCTAGCCACCTATGACACATACTTGATACCAAGCTCAGAGCCACTGGTAGCTACAAAGCAATAAAGCCACACCACATGCTCAAAGGTCAGCTCAAAGGGAATGGGGACCTGCCCTCAAGTATACCTACAGCATTTCCTGCATTCATTTTTTTTCCATGCATGCACTGAAGTTCTCAGCTAATGTGATATTGGCAGTTAAGGACATGTTGTCTCACCGATTGTACACTCCCTCTCCCAGGTCAGGGGAAACTGCACTTTCCAAGTGCTGGTTGTTTGACTTGAAGGTGGAGGCACCATGGATGTGTGACAGTGGAGTGACGTGAATGTGTGACAGCACAGTGTCATGCACTGCTGCCACTGTGGGAGTGTGGGCAGCTCTAAACCCACATTCCCAGCTGTCTGACACGTAGATGTGTGAAACACCTGCAATCTGAGATTGCTACAGAATCTCATGATCAGTATCCAGGTGTGGATGTGATGTGGATGGGGCAAATCTCACTGGAGAAAGAGGAAGTTGTTGGCTCCAGCATATGCAAGGGAGTTGATGTACCAGATGGCTTTTGAAGCATAGCAATTATCTGTCTGGTGCCTCCCATCCAGAAGTGACAGCACAGAGTGTATCTGTACTCCCTTACAGAGGCGGACAAGTTACCTGATGAACAACCAGAACATCATGGGGCACCATGTTATGTGTGAGTTTTTACTCACACATGTGATTTTGCTGAAAAAATTGTGAAACTCTCATAGACCACTCTCAAGTGATGGAGCACTTGAGCCATGAGGGGCAGAACAACTATACTTTAAGGTTGATGGAATTTATTTTGCTTTTTCTTGGCAGTGGAGAGAGTGGTGCTGGGAAAACAGAGAGTACAAAGTTGTTGTTGCAACACATAATGAACCTATGCAAAGGCAACTCGCAGCTGGAGCAGCAGATACTTCAGGTAGGTCGTTGCAAGGTGGTGCTTGAAGGTGTAGAAGCAACACTGCTGCAAGACAACTTGCATTAAGCTTAGGAATGAATGCCAGTGAATCACCACTGGAAATCAGGGAGCCACTAATAAGACACATAAGAAAATAGTGGATAAAAATGGTGAGACAGCTGGCCACAAATTGGATGGGTTAGTAGGTCAGTAATTTTGTTTGCTGGAGATGATTCCTAAATTAGAGAAAACTATTGCAGTCATTTATCATGTTCTCTGTTACAAGAGATTGGTGGCATTTTTCTGAATAATTTCCTGTTTGAGGTAGAACAAGGGCTTTCATTAGAAAAAAGAGATCTTTATTTAATGGTACAGAGGGATGAAGAATTCACACATGCGTTAGTCACCTATCCTTGGCTCCTTACACTGCCAGGCACACACCTGCTAGCTGGCTAACTGCCATCCTTGCTTTTTTCATACGTCTTTACTAGCCCATTTTGAAACATATTTGACTCTTTGGTCTGAAATATTTCCCCTTGAATTTCTCCCCAGGGAGTTCTGAGGTTTTTTAAACAAGTTATACTTTAAACCTTCCATGTGATAGATTAAGTTAAGAGTGGGTTCTTGAACTACTTCACTTTAAAGTCTGTCTTCTCAGATTTCCTATAGAAACATAGAAACCTTTCTCTGTGTGGAAGGTTAATTTCAACCAGTAGCCCCCCCAGGCCACTCAATCACTCCCCATCCTTACCTGGACAGAGGTAGAAAAACGTAAGAAAAACTCATGGGTTGAGGTAAGGACTGTGAGATCACTCAGCATCACAAAACAGGCTCAGCTTAGGGAAAACTAATTTAATTTCTTACCAGTTAATATCAGAGTAGGATAATGAGAAATGAAAACAAATCTTGTAACACCTTCCCCTACTCCTCCCTTCTCCCTAGGCTCAGCTTGACTCCCAGTTTCTCTACCTTCTTCCCTCCAGCAGCACAGGCAGATAGAGGGTGGGTATTGAGGTCAGTTCATCACAGATTATCTGTGCTACTGTCTTTTTCCTCATGTTCTTCCCCTCCTCCAGCATGGGGTCCCTCCCACAGGAGACAGTTCTTCAGGAATAGACTGTTCCATCATGAGTGCCTTGATGCGGTGCAGTCCTTCAGGAGCAGGCTGCTCCAGTGTCAATACTATCATTGGATACTTGTACGTCTGTACTTCAGGAACAGACTGCTCTAGTCTGGGCCCCGTCCACAGGGTACAGTCCTTCAGGAACAGGGTGCTCCAGCGTGGGCCCCCCACAGGGTCACAAGTCCAGTCAGCAATTCTGCTCCAGCATGGGCTCCTCACCACAGGTCCTGCCAGGAAGGCTTCCCATGTGATCACAGCCTCCTTCAAGCATCTCTAATGTGGGTTCCTCCAGGGGCTGCAGGTGGATCTCTGCCGCCTCCAGGGGCTGCAGGAGCACAGCATGGGCTGCACCTCAGGGTTCAGGGAAATCTCTGGTCTGGCTCCTGGAGCAGCTCCTGCCTCTCCTCCTTCACTGACCTTGTGTCTGCAGAGCTGTTCCTCTCACACATTCTCGCACTTCTCTCCTTTCTGTGGGTGTGCAGCAGTTTTTATCCCAGAGGCACTGCCACTGTCACTGGTGGGCTCAGCCTTGACCAATGACAGATCTGTCTTGGAGCCACTGGCACTGGCTCTGTTGCACATGGGGAAAAGTGGCATCTCCTCAGAGAAAACAGCTTTAGCTCCTCCTGCAACCCGTATATTGATACATAAAGCAAATGCCCCATGCTGTGCTTTGGGCTCTGGAATGGTGTATTAATTCAGTGTGATATCATCCATGGTGGATCCAAGGTGAATGCCTGTGCTCGACTGTGGAAATGTGACATTGATACACCTACTGTCTCTGCTTAGAACCGGCTTGGGTCACACTCCCTGGCTGCTTCTGACCTGAGCAGGTTCCACAGGCAGGAGAGCTGTGTTTGCTCAGCAGAGTGCCTAGAGCCTGCTTGCAGTTCCTTCACTGGAAATAACTCACTTCAGCCCAGATGAGCTGCCCTGGGAAAGCCTAGATGTGACGGTGAAGAAATAATATGCATCTTATTTGGTTCCTGCAGATATATCCAAGGACTAAGTTAGTCCTTTAGGGGATTACAGTAATACTTAAAGCTATGTTCAACAGGTTGCTTAGCATCTACTCTGAGGCATTGTTCTTCCAGTTGACAGGCATTCTTTGCTCAAATACAGAAAAACTGTGATTTTGCAACCTTTGCATCCAGCTTAGCAAGCTGGTCTGATTGTTTTGTTAATTTCTTTATAATGCACTGTCCTTATGTCTACAAATTTCAGTAGCTAAGCTGTTTTATTAACTGAGTGCTGTGGTGACTTTATTTATTGCTATTGTATAGCACTCAAATTGTCTACTGACAACAGATACTGTGTGGAAATAGGTTATATCAACCTTATCTTCTAACAAATGACTCAGTGATCTTACTGAGATCCCATCAGTTCAGTTGTACTGATGATCGTTAATCTCATGCTGCTTAGTCTTTGTGGTATTTGCCTCTTTGAATTTCTTTATCCATGCAGAGATAAAATAGGTGCTGACCAGTATTCATGGAGTGGTTCCTTTCCAGCTGAACTCTGAGTAGCAAATGCTAAAGATACTTTTTTCCAAGTAAGTTAGATTGGATTGCTTAATCTGAAGAATGGCTGTTCTGCTTCTTCACTTGTTTTAGGTGAATCCGTTGCTTGAAGCTTTTGGCAATGCCCAGACAGTGATAAATGACAACAGCAGTCGCTTTGGAAAATACATACAGCTGCGTTTCCAGGAAAATACAGGTAAAGGCAAGGGCACTTACTAGCCTGAGGGGTGGTTAGGAACTGGAGAGAGTGGACTGAGTAGCCAACATTTGTGCAGGATAAAATTTTGGCATCCCTCCCTGTGGGAAGGGTGTGCAATTAAGTAAAATGTCACAGCAAACCACTGTTGGGTAGGACCTGGATAGGATTAGGCATGGGTTTGGATAGAGTGGGAGTATGGCAAGGATATGGGGGTGAGAGTGCAGGATAAGTGTCAGTAATACTCTGTGAATCCAGAAGCCTTTGTTTCTGCTAAAAGACATGAACAGAAATCTTAAAGACCACAGGAAGAATGGAAAAGCCCATTTCCAGTGTGCTGGGCAGGCTAGAGGGTGTTGCACACAAGAAAGTTAATGTGGACAATTCTTGCTCCTGACACCAAAGAAGAGATGTGGGACAGCCCAGGCAGCTTCATGTCCCCTGCAGTGAAGTTCCCCACCCTGTCACCTTTATGTGTGCAGTGCAAGGTGCAAAGCTGAGTGAATACCTGTTAGAGAAGTCACGGGTGGTGCAACAAGATACCGGGGAGAGGAATTTCCACATCTTCTACTACATGTTTGCTGGACTGTCTTCAGAGCAGAAGGAGATGTATGGATTATTGGATCCTTCATTCTACAGGTGTGTCAAAGGCAGACCCTAGTTTAGTCTTTGTGATGGATGGTGAAGGGGAAAACAGCATAATGGAGGTTTTTTCCTGCCCTGGGGTTTTATCTATGGGTGAGTGGAAGCTGGAGTGGGATCTGAATGGAGCTACATGAAGAGATATTATGGATCATCATGGAAGCCAGGAGGTCTGGGGTCTCTGCTGCGCTATCTTGGAAAAGTTTCTTTCCCCTTTGTGTCTCCACTTCTGGTGATCTACTTTGTTCCCATGGGGTAGGACTGAGTTACAGTGCCAATTGTGTGACAGTTTCTATGGGATATGCACTTTCTCAGGTACATAAGTGGACGGTTTGGTACACAGGAAGTAGCTGAACACTGGAAGCACAAATACCAAGAGGTTTGCAATGCCCTTGACATGGTGGGCTTCCAAGAACAGGTTAGTCCTGGGGCTATTTTATTTCCATCTGTGCTTCCTGCAGGCACAGGGTTTCTTTCTAGCTGTTCTTTTGAAGCTCAGTCCTATTTCTTTGATTAGATTTTCCATGTTACTTTCAGACCACCTGAATCTGCCAGACTTTGTAGAGAGCTTTTTCCCACAGGTTGCCTGTGCCTCTTCCCTTAACCTCTCTGACATCTTGGTCATCTGTGTTGTACATGCTACATGCTGGTAGGTTTTTCAGTCACCTTTCTTTTGTGTTTTAGGAGCAAGTGGACATGCAGGCTATCTTGGCTGGTGTGTTGTCTCTGGGCAATGTGACCTTTGAACCTGAGGAGAGCAATGGGTCTATAAAAGTCAGTGAAGCTTCCCACGGATGGCTGAAGGCTGCAGCTGTGAGTCACAAGAAATGTTGACAGAAACCTTATGGGTTTGATGCTCTTTCCCACTGGTTGTGTGACTGCAGGAGCTGTTTCCGGCCAAGGGATGTTTCTGCCACAGAATGTGAAGGTTTCTAAAGAGCAAGGGTTTTTTTGAAATGTACAGTTTGATCCCGTGACAGCATTTGTGTTCACTGGTATTCATACCCAAAGAGATGCATCTCAGCTTCTATTTCTTGTGTGGCTAGAACCAGTGTCTTACATAGTCTTACATAGCATATATCTTGCTGACTTCACGAAACACAAGCTTTTTAAAACTAAATGTTTTATGTTAGTGAGTGTGATGACGCCTTGGAGAAATTCAGGTGGGCAATATCTGCACACTAGTTCTGTGTTTTCATCAGATTTTGTCCAAGGATACCATCCTAAGTGCTGTCATTTTTTATTGGTTATTTTGAATGAAGCTTTCTACTATTTTGCGTGAAATTATCACAGATTAAGAAGTATGTATTTCCCAGGACCATTCCATTTTTGTTACATGGGATGGAGAAGTTATCCTGCTTTGTTAACAACACAGGACAGAAAAAGTAACATGTTTCTCCCCTTTCTATTTCTTTTCATTTTGACCTATTTGAAATCCCAGCACCCTTGCTCTTTAGTTTCACTCCCATCTCTTGCCTGTTTCCCTCCTACACCATACCTGAAACAACCACCTACATCTGTTCAGCAGCCAACTTCTTTTTATCTTATTTCTGAAAGCCTGCTCCTCATTTCTTGCCCGCAGGAGGGGAATTCCTGTTAAATCACTAAAGGGGTTCAGTGTGCCTGAGTTTGCATTGTTTCCTGCCTCTCGTGTGGGTTCCTGTGACTCCGAAGCTCAGATGCTTCAGCATCTTCACAGTCACCTCCGTGTGGTGCTGTTCAATAAGTCATTAAACAGCTCAGCAGGGACTGGCATAGCTCCCAAAGAAGGTGAAAGGTGGCAGCACTGGGAAAGCAAAACAAAAAGTGTTTAAGAGCGAGTATGTGAGGTTGACCGCTGTGGGGGGTGGAGCAGATCAGAGTCCACATCAGACTCTGGTGCCAGCAGTAGCACTTGCTTACAGTGGGGCTCAAAGGCCTGAGCCTGAATCATGACCCTGTTACACACAGACACTATCCCCACGAGCAGAGTAAGGGTTTACAACTGATTGTCCTCATCTATTTCCTGTTTCCCAGGGTCAGTTTGGAGTCCAAGAAGATGAGCTGTTAAAATGCCTGGTCTGTACAACATCAGTGACCCGAGGCGAGCAGATCCAGCGTTTTCACACCCAGCAGCAGGCAGAAGGTAGGAAACACAATAAATTGCAGATGTGCTGGCTAGAAAGACTGGGTTTTGATGGAAGAGTATCCCCACACATATGCAGCTTGTTGGGAACAAAGACGTCCTTCTGTGCCCCTTCATTCCTTTCACACAGAGGCAAGTATGTCAGTGTTTATCTGTTTAGTCTCTTACTGACATGTAGGGCCATGAATGCTGCTTTTGTTTGGTCTCCAGGAGACTGCAGAGATTAAATGAGAAACCAAGGAATTAGCTTTGCTTTCTGACTCAGTCCAGCCCAGAAAGAAACTCTGGGTATTTGTGCAAAAGAGGGGAAGGCTCCTGTTTCAGAGTGCTGGCAGTGTGCAGAGCCCTAGGTAATAGATGGAGAAACAACCACAAAAACAATGAGATGTCACAGTGCCAGGAATGGAGTGAAAAGAGTAAAACAGCAAGCACAAGGTGTTCTTTTCCCTTTCAATAAAACAAGAAAATAACCTAGAGTAATCCATACCAAAAGGTTTATTTAAATTATAGTAGTTTAAAAGCTAATTAAGAGAGATTATTTCTTCAAATAATTGAAAGAAGAAAATGAAAATTAAATGGGATTAGCTAGTTCTGTTTTTCATCAAATCATAAGTCATGGTAATTTAGTCTTCTTAGAGTGTCAGCAATCTTTCCATCAGTTGCGTCCTTTTCTTGTCTACAGCATTTAAGCACTTAGCAACTGTGGGCTAGGAGGAAGAGAACCATCCAATTTTCCACGTAAAATTTGGAGCTTCTCTCTTGGTTCAGCAGTGAGGGATCTACACTTAGTGTATCATCAGAGGAGAAAGCGAGTCTCTGGATATTCTAAAAAGGGGCATGACTCAAAAAAGCCCTGGTATGGCATGGCTGATCTTGTAGAAATGTTGTGAAGATTTTGGAATTAAAGAGCTGTTTTTGCAGCTCCCACTTACAAAGGGTGGGGACAATCCAACGTTTATCTGATCTTTAAAGTAGGTTTATACATACATTGTTGCTAGAGGTGGATGTGTTGAGCCAGCTTATGTGTGGTGTCCCCTGCTCCCCTGTGAAGCTCTTCAGTGAGCTGCTGTTGTTCCCTCTGTGCAGATGCTCGGGACTCCATTGCAAAGGTGGCCTATGGCAGAGTGTTTGGCTGGATTGTTTGCAAGATCAATGAGCTGCTGGGTGAGGACGTGGACCCTGAGGTGGAACTGAGGGAGATAGGTGAGTTCTGCCTGCCTTGCTCCTATTCTCATCTCAAATATGCATCCCTCAGCCACTACGAAGGACAGGCATAGCCTGAGGTTTCACAGACCTTGCGTGCTGGGATGCATTATCAAAACTGTAATCCTCCTAGAGATAAGAGTCAGCAGCATGAAGTCTGTGGGGCTTTGTTCGACTCTGAGCAGTCAGTTGATCTGAAGCAACTATGAGGCTGTAGTTCCGGGGCACTCTGGCTTAGCAGAGAAACCAGGCTGGAGTGGGTCTTCTCTCAACTAACTCCAAACTGTAGAAGACCTGCCACTGGTGTCTCTTTTGGCTGCATTTTCCCTGTGCCACAAGAACTGTATGATAAGAGATTTAGTTGTGTGTTGGTGTACACAGTAACCTGCAGGCATGGTCTGCAGGCTCTGTGATGTGCTCTTCTTCCCTTTTTTAGGTATCTTGGATATTTTTGGGTTTGAAAACTTTGCAGTGAATCGTTTTGAACAGCTTTGCATAAACTTGGCCAATGAGCAGCTGCAGCATTTCTTCAACCATGTAAGTCTGCTGAGGGTGACCTCACCTTGTGTTGCAGAAACTGTTCTATCTGGCACATGCAGGAGAGCTTGGGGGAAAACATATCTATTGCCCTGAAGGACAGAAATAATGGATAGTGAAGCAGGATAGAGAGCAGCAACCTTCCCTGCTAGCGCAGGGGAGCCACTAGGACAGGAAAGGAAGAGGTAAAAGGATCAAGCAGTAACCACAGTTGTAATAGCAGGGACACTAACACGCTGACAAGTGTTCCTGCTTTATGCACCAGGACCAGTAAGTGCCAGGGTTACAGAGAGCCATGGAGAACAACAGCTACATCTTGGACCTCTCATGCTGTGGCTGAGGGTGCCACGTCTCCGTCCTCTTGTTCAAGGGAGGAAGGAAGATGTTCAGAGTTTGTCTAGCCAAGTCTGCTGGGTGCTTCTACCTCTTTTTTCTTTATTTCAGCACATTTTCCAGCTAGAGCAGGCTGCCTATAAGGAAGAAGGGCTGCCTTGGGAGACCATCACATTCAACAATAATGAACCTGTTCTGGTGAGTGGGAGGACTGATAGAATATAATTGCTCTGTCCAGCCAAGAGAAGTGTTTTGCTCTTTCTACCACGGGGACGACATGCACCTCGGAAAAACCTCTGCAAAGAGGGATGAGGGTGAGAGTGGATGTCCTGCACTGCTTTACATACGTGTCATGCATCTTCCTTCCTGCAGAATCTGCTCCTGGCCAAGCCACTTGGGCTGCTGTCTCTCCTGGATGAGCAGAGTGCATTCCCTCAGGTATGTATTGAGAGAGGAGGCAAAGAAAATATTCTGAGAGCTAATGTATCAATGAATATCTGGGCTACAAAGAAAACTCTTTGGTTGGAGTGCAGGATGAGCAGGGATGTTGTCATGTGTGACTTACAAGACAGGACATGCAGATCAGGGGCAGTCTAGTGGCATTGACATCCTTGAGAGGAGTCAGGAGAAGGTACTGCAAAAGACTATTGCACAGCCAAGGATACTTCCAACACTTTGTTTTGATTCCATGCATCCTGATCAGGCCCCTGTTGCACCTAATGAAATCTGCTCTCTTGCAGGCAACTGATGAGACATTTGTGGATAAACTAAACAGCAGTTTTAAGGGGAATTTACACTTCCAGCCAGCCCGAGGCCATGTTTTGGGCTTCAGCATCGTTCACTATGCTGGGAAAGTATGTACTGTTTGCAGGAAGGATGTTGTTATAGTGTGTGTTGGAGGGGATGGAAGTGTTGCCTGACAAATAAGACTTTGATGTTGAGGAATGTGTGGTCTGAGGATGACACTAGCAGAAGTGATGTGTTCCAATGGATTGCCTCCTAGAATTCCCTGGGATATATGTAAAAGGTAAAGGAAGAGAAGACCTCTGAGGAAAATGGGACTACCTCTCAGAAGCATAGGGCTTTAGAAGAATCTGCTATTCTTCTAATCATCATTCTATTAGAACTCTAGTCCAAAAATAGTACTTCATAAACAAAAGTACTGTGTCCACCATGCAGCACCAAAGGACAGGTTAAAGGCTTTTTCTTTATCTATTGGGTTCCAGAGCATAGCAGTGACCTTTTTTTGCAAACACCTGAGAACGCTGTGTAAACAGCAGGGTAATTAAGGTTTTGAAAGTGGAGGCAGTTATTTACACATTCACGGGTATCTAAGCAGCTTGAGATTTAGAACTATTGCATGTAACTTTACTGCCACCAGTATTGAAAACATTGGTCCACATTAGGTTGAATTGATTGGAGATAATTTTTGGAACAAGAGCAGATACAACAATTTATTGTAACTTGCGTTTTAGTAATCTAATCTCAGCATTGTTGACTAAGTTATTATTTGTGATATTCATTATTACAGAAATTTAACATGTAAAAGGTGGATGTCTTGGTGTTACGCTGCACTCCCATGGTTCTGATGCCTCTGGCATGTGCATGGTTTTGTTCCTCAGGGTTGGCATCTGAATGGGGTGCATGTGTGTTTAAAGAATTCATGTGCAAGCCAGAGTACATTCAGTTTACCGTATGATCAGCTCCCGGCAGGCTGTGGAAGTGGCTTTTACAGCCAGTCTGTGAGCACTGCTGCCCTTTATGACCTGCTGCCCCTTCCACAGGTACAGTATGCTGCCAGGGGCTTTCTAGAGAAGAACAGAGACACCTTGCCAGCCAATATCCGTGGGCTCTTCATCGAGAGTGTCACCCCCTTGCTCAGTGTGCTGTTCACAGGCAAGTCCCTCTGCAAATCCGCCATGAGCCAAGGCCCACCTTGCCAAGAGTTAAGTGTGGGCATAAGGCTCATGTGTTTCACAGTGTATTTCACAGCTGGCAGTGCCAGGGAGACTCTGGGAATTCTGCAGCCTGGAGTGGGGCTGCTGGCACATACAGAGCTGTCAGAGCTGTTTATTCCCTGCCATGGAAAGCAAGGCAGGTTGTATCCCCTTCCAGAGAATTAGCCACTGCTCAGATGCCTTCCCACCTTCTCCAAGGCCAGTGCAGGACTGTTGCCACTGCTTCTCTCTATGCACGTTGTTTTTGTCTATAAATTAAGCTAGTCAAGGTCATAGATTCTAAAAATGGAGTTTCACAACTTGTTAAAAAAACTGTCTGGTCATGTATTTTTCTCCTACCATTACGCTGCCTTTTTCCAGTTATTGATATGCCTTCAGATTCTCCAAGGCTTCTAATTAAATTAAAAATGTAGAGAAAGATCAGGTGGATGCTTCCTTGGAAATTGGCTGACTGAACATAGTGCTTCTGGTATAGAAATTTTGTAAATTTTTTTGGTCCCATTCAGTCCGTGCCACTTTCTGGGATTTACAAGAAACTGGTGAATTTCATTTCTGTTCTCCACTGTTTTTCAGCTACTGCTCAGGACTGTCTTTCTTCATTACAATTTCTACACTTTTACTGAAACTACTTAGCCTAGTCACAACTCTTTCAAAGTTCATAAACATCAGACATAACCTGTTCTCAGGCTGGTTGTCCAGAGTCTGGGCAATGTCTTTAGGTGCTGAACAAAGGGTTTGGTCCAGATGGCCTCCAGAGGACACTGCCAACCAGATTTTGTGATTTTATGATTCACAGGAAGCCATTGCATCAAGAGTGCACAAGACTCTTACTAGATCCTTAAGTAAATTTAACTTCTCAGATTTTCTCATGCTGTCATTAAATTACTTATAAGCTATCTGACTTCAAATAACCTCCGGAGTGCTGTTGGTGAGCTCCCCGTTTGCTGCCTGTGTCATTTTTTCTGCATTGTTAGATGCCCACTGATGATCATTCTGTTGAAAGTCATTTAGGTTTATTTAATAACCTGATTGTCATGTCTTCTCAGTGGCAGAAGTTAGTATTGCCTGCCTCATGTCCTTTATACATTTGCATTTTCTTCTTCTGTTTTTTACCTCTTTCCTTGTAGTTCCACGTGGCGAAACCTAACACCCTGTGATTCAGTATTTGTAAGGAGGTTTGTGCATGAAGTGAGGTTTAAGTGTTTAGCCCTAATTGCAAGCAAAGGTACAAAATCAACTAATTGTCTCTGTTCTTCCAGCGACTATCTCCAGGACAGGGACCCTGATGCCTCATGTGAAAGCCAAGGTATTGCCCTTCAGGTCCACATCACAATTGATAAATGTTACCTGATCATTATTATTTGAGAAACTGCCTGAAAAAGGGCAGGCAGAAGTTGGTTTAAAATAAGAGCAGACAGAAATTCAACTTGCAACAATTTCTCCTTCATTTTTTACTGTGTTTTGTGCTTGCTTCTGCCATTTATATGTTTAGCTGGTCTTCTCTCCCCTTAAATCCATTGTCCCTTGTTTTTTGCCACCTGCCTTCCAGCAGTGCTCCTTGGCTGTCGATCAAGCACTTCTTCTGGGACTGATCCTTTATTTTGGTCTGGTTTCAGGTCATACCAGGAGCAGATGACAAGTTTAACAGCACACGGAAACAGTCTGCTGGAGCTCAGTTCCGGGTATGGTATTGCTGCCCTGAGGTGTGCTGTGAGATGAAAGCAGTGATAATTTTATCACTGCAAATATCACTGCACTGCTTCCAGCATGCTAAGCATGGTTAAAGCAGACATTATGTAGACAGGGGTTTTCCTGATTGCCAAGCAGGGCTGATCACAGTGGGATGGGCCCAGTTGTTGCCAGAACCCAGGAAGTTGCTGCGGGGTGAGAAAACAGTTCTTACTGCAGGATATTGCACATCTGGCAGTGCTTTGGTTTGATAGACTGTTGATGTTCCACTGCCCTTGCCAGCATTCCCTGATGGTGCTCATGGAGAGGATTTATTCTGCCAACCCACACTTCGTGCGCTGCATAAAGCCCAACAGCCAGAAGGAGCCAGGTGTGCTGGACAACCAGGTGGTGCTGCTGCAGGTGAGCAAAACCAGTGTCCTTTACAGGGACTCCTGCCACATCTCCATGGGAGGGCAGATTCCACCAAAAGGCTGTGCAAGGTGACTCACTTGAGTCTCCACTTGCTAGAGAAAGAGTAGCCACACTTTATATATGTGTAAAGATTCTGAGTACTTAGTTGTTTTTATGACACAGACTGCTAGGTCCAGATTTTGCAATCTTAGATCTCTCTCATTTCTTTTTCATGAATGCAATGAGATCTGCTTGTCAGGCGTTAGGATTCACCTTTGCATCTCCCCCTGGATGAGACTGGTACAGACAGTACTCCAGAAAAATTGCTTCCCAGAGGAGACTGTTCTCACCCCTCAGCCAGGGCAACTCTGATTAGAAGCCAAGGGGGGATTGCTTTGATAGGATCCGAAATGCACTGTTCTGATTGTATTTGGATATTCTGTCAGGTCTGAGGTCTAGATGCTTTAAAGAATACTGAAAATGATTGGAAGAGTTCAGAAAGCTCAGCAGCCTCTTTAATGTGTATAAGAAATGATAGGATTAAGAGGAAGTTCATCCATGCCTCAGAGTACTTCTGTGTCCAGATTTGGAAGCTATCCTCTAAGGGACAGAAGCAAAGCAGTACCCATGGCTGGAAGGTGTAGTTATTTCAGTCATTGGTTTTTATGGTTTCTGACTTCCAACTCCGTGGTTAATCATCAGAGTTACAGGATGAGGTAAATTCAGTTCTTAACCAAGGAAACATTTTCAGAAAAAAACATTTTCATTCGAACTGGAGAAGTTTAGAGCTGAATGAAGTAGTTTCTACCTGCAAAGGAGCAAACCAGTGTTCTAATGACCTGTTTCTCTTTGTTCCTCTGATCCTCTTTGTGGTGCTGCTTCAGCTCCGGTACAATGGGCTGTTGGAGACAATACGTATCCGAAGAGATGGTTTCTCCTGGAGACCTTCCTTTGAGGAATTTGCTGAAAGGTTGTTTTAAAACTTCTGAATGTTTCTTGATAGATATTATTTGGGAAATGACCCTGATAACTAGATACGGGCAAGGAGTAATAGAATCCCTTCAAAGTCCATGTGGTCTGAGGTCATGGGACTATTTACTGTGGGAGGATGAGTGGAAAATTTGTTGTTGTTTGCTGTCAGGGTGATAGGGATCAGCTCAGCCCATCAAGGATGTGGCTTTTATGTATTTGTATTGGTTTGTTTTCCACAGATATGGAATTCTTCTAATTAAACCTGGTGTTCCCCTCACAAAAGAAAGGTAGGGACACTAACTTTGTTGTGTGCAGTCTGGTTTGTTCTTCAGAGGTTTTTACTCTAAATAGCATAGGAAACAGAGTAAAAGGAACAGGGAAAAAGGGGATGGGATTTTGTGGTGATGGGGAGCACAGATCCCAGGCAAGGACATTAAATGTTTAAAGAGCATTTGGTACCATGATGAATTAAATCTTTCTTGGATTGTTAGGTAGCAATTAAATTCAATTACTGTAAAGCCTTGTTGTGCTATGAATGGAAACTGACCCAAGTATTTAATTTAGTGAGTAAAAATAGTGGTCAAAGGTGTCCACTGAACTCAGCATGGCAGGCACTCAAGTACTGCTGTCAGGTGCCTCTCCAGGTTTTTTACTGATGGCCACATGGGAGAAGAAGATAAAGACAATGCTGATCAAGCAGCCAGCACTCAGTGTCTCCCAGGCTAGAGCGTATGTTTCTAAACCAAGAATTTGTTCCCTGTACAGGTAAAATATACCATCAGCACTTTTAGAACCCAACTGTTAGACGTGTAAACATCCTTCCAGCTCTGCAGAGGGGCAGGGTTTTACTCTGCCAGTGTTTTCCTTCCTACATCTAAGACAGCAGTTTCCCACCTCCTCTTCTCCACTTTCCCAGCCTCTCCTTCCTGCCAGTGTCAACTATGATTGATAGTGAGAATGAATCATGTAAAGAAGCCAACTGGGGGGGAGGGGGGTCAGTCATTTAAGAAAAGGATTTCAGTGATCTCCTGGAACAATTGACTTCTGGCAGTAGCTCCTCCTGACTTCACAGTGCTTCCTTGAGCTTCGTGACGCTTCCTGAATAGTAAGAATTTCAAACCCAAGTGAGGTCACAAGAAAATGTCATAGATGGAGGAAAGATTATTGTAAAAAGGCAGTGTGGTGTGTTTGGAGTGACAAAAATCATGGGATGCATTTCAGAAAAAAATTCCTGTGGATTTGGATTATGGCACTGTGGAAGCTGGCTGAGATAGAAGGAAAAACACTTCGGCTTTCCTGTGTGAGATATTAGCAAAAAGTGCCACTATGATTTCACAGCCTGGATTAACAGGAGAGGGAGGAAGCTGTCTGTGTATTGGAGCTAGAGCTGCTTTCAGTTCCAAGTGTCAGGGACTCTTTCCGAGTGATCCAAATTTTATCACTGAAGTCTGCAAAATGAAACTGGAATTGGAAAACAGACTTTCACCCAGAAGTCTTGCTGTGCTGACCTTGCAACTTGTGTCCTCCAAAGGGCTTGGAAAGAAAATGAGGAAAAGCACTTCTGAGAATAAAATAGGCTCTACAGAGTTGCCTCCCAGGGAGTTGAAGTAAATCTGCCTCTGGGAACCCCTTTGTATATGTTGTTCCCAAATGTGGTCCTAGCTGTATCTCCAGGTGCATTGCAGACTGACTGCCAGTTTACTGACTATTGGGAATTGCTGAGGCACTTTATGCCACTTTATGCAACTAAAAAAATTGGTGTTCACTTTAGGTGGAAAATTACTTATTTTACTTTTATCATCTCTTTCAGCTGCTTGAGGATACTGCAAAGTACAGAGGTGAAAGGCTGGATTTGTGGGTAGGTGTGGATCACTGCTGTTGGGAATAGGAAGCCTAGGATTTTACACATGTAAGGTGTCACCTGGTTCTCTTCAGAGAGAATTCTGTGGCTGTAGGAATGAGCTCTTCAAAGGATGATAGATAAAAGTTTAGACAGTGTTTCTCACTGCACCTTTATCTTCCAACTTCACAGCAAGTCGCAACTTTTCTTTAAATATTGGCATCAGGAACAGCTGGCAAAGTGTGTGGAGCGACTGGAAAGAGCAGCAGTTATCGTACAGAAAGGTGAGCACTGGGACAGGAGCTGATCTCAGAGCAGAGGAAGGAAAACCTTTTCTCCAGTCCCTGCTCCACCCTGCCATCTCTGTGTCAAGCCCTGTGAAGTCGAAGCGCTTGTTGCAAATTCCCACATTCCCAGTGCTCATCCTGAACCAGGGACAACCCTCAGTGTCAGCCCTGGAAAGGGAAAATGTGTGGAGGAGAGCTGGGCTGAGCAGAGCACACGCATGATTTGGCTGTGTCCTGAGGTCTGGCTCACTGTCCTCTGGAGTAATGATTATGAGTTACGTTGAACTGGGGAGAGGGAAATGAGTGGAGCAGATCTCATTGCTGCTTTCAGAGACAGGCAAAAGGGCATGAAATTTTGGTCTGGTTTGGTTTTTTCTTTCCTTTTCACATTGCATCTGCTCTAGCAGCCTGTCTTTTCAGAGTGGCTGTGGGCAGATTAGTACTTCCCCTTACACAGGCTGCATGAGGAATGTGCAGCCAGGAGAAGGAGGAGGCTGCTGTCACCCTGCTTAGCTCCACTCTGTTGCACTTCTCTTCTGTATGGATTGTTGCACTGCTGGAGCATCTGAGCAACTTCCAGCTGTGCACCATACAGCATGACAAACATCAGACTGTCACAAGCTGTGCACTGTTGTCATCCATGGGGAAGATGTGTGGGTAGTGGGAAATGAGAGGGTGCAGCCTTTGTTTCATGTGTTTTAATAACTGGTAAAGTAGGTGGGATCACACAATGTCTGTAATGCTCCTAGTGAGCCCTATGATGGGTGCTTATGGGAAAGGTTTTCCTATGGGCAGGCATCAAGGAAATCCTGTCTCCATGGTGTCTAGAGGGACAGAGAGATGGATGGTTAACAAACCCTTCTGTGAGGCTTTCTTTTTTAGGTATTCAGTGCCATGGCCTTAGGGATGAGAGCTTAGATCTGTAATATGATTTCTGTAAATCTGTGATCTAGCAGCTTAGAGAGTTGAAGACAGTTCTCACAGGGTTTTGGCTACCTGCTCACAGTAGAGTTTCCATTGCTCTTTATTAATATGATTCAGGTGTTGAGAGCTTTGCACTAGATGAAGGACTATCACCCAGTGTTCTTCCCTGAGAGAATTACAAAGGCATGAACAGCATTATTTTTCTAACCACAGATTTTTCTGAACAGTTTTTAGGGGATTCAGATGCAAGAAGAGTTTCCTAAAACTGTTGGCTGAGCTGAGAGCTCAAGCACAGCAGCTGCAGGAGGAGGCAGAGAGAGAAAGAATCCGGCAGCTGGCACTGTCAGCAGAGGTCCAGGGTGAGTTGTTCCCACTCGCGCTGACCCAGCGCGTGTCCACTGCTGTGGTGATCACTTTGAAGTGCTGTAAGCTCTGGGTCATGGTAGCCTGCCCGGGGACAGGAACCCCACCAGTGTGGTGGGCAGGGAGCTGATGATGTTTCTGTTCTTTGGAAGCGTGGCTTTGTCTGTGGGGAGCAGAAGCAGCATGGTGAAGTCATTTGCCTGGCTGTGCTGGAAGGAGAGGCAGGCTCCATGCAGCAGAGCCTATCCCAGTCCTGGACCTGTAGAGGATGGGTATCGTGGATCTTGGATGCTAGATTTCACCTACTTCTTGTCGCAGGAAGAAACTCCCTTCCAGTCCCCATGCCACGAAAGAGGCGCCCTCAGTCTAGTCCTCATCCTTCTGATCAGCCACAACAGCCACCAGTGCCGCGGCCACGCAGCAAACTAACAGAGGTAGCAATACTGGCTCTGCTGGGGGCCCCTTAGCCAGATGTGCTGGTTCCCTGCTCCATACACCTTCTGCACGCCCATGTTCTTCGGCATGTGGTCATAATAGAATGTTGTCATTCTTGTTATGAGAAGTGTGAGTCCTATCCTGCAGTGGTTAGATAAAAAGCATCATCAGGACCTTTGAGGAACTGAAAGCAGCTTTTAGTAGTTGGTGACTGATCTTCTCTTGAGGGACTGAGGAATAGGGTCACTTGCCGAAGTGATCTCTTCAAACGTCCCCTGCCTTTGACTTTGCTTTCGTGCTGACTCTCCTTCTCTCATTCCTTTCAGTCCACTCCTTTTGATAACTTCTTGAGCCCTTCTGTACCTTGTCCTGTTCTGGGAACTGAGGAACAGACTGGGGAAGAAGCAAAAATGAGGAAACTCAAGAGAGGAGCAACTCTCCGCTGGTTCAAAGAGACACAGGCCCAGAAGGTCATGCAAGATGATGGGGCCTTCCCAAGCTGGCTGCATGGGATGATCAGTCGGAGGTGGGTACTCTGGACACAGTGACCACAGGCAGAAGCCAGCGTGTCCTTAGGACTGTCTAGTTGGATTGGCCAAGCTTTGCTTAAGGAATGGGAGTGACCTGCATAACTTTTCCCTTTTAATTTCTGAGTGTCAAACCCTTAGAGGAAAGCTTGGTAGTCCCTTTCACAGATTGGAAATGCTGAAACTTTATGTAGGTCCATGGAAAGATAATGGAAAGTCATAGTACATAAGTCCGTTTTGGGTCCCTAAATACAGGTCCTGGTAGAGATGGGAGGCTTGTAAAGTAATCAGAGAGGAAATACACACATGCAGTTTCCCTATTCTGGACCATTTGCAGAGACATGAAGGTGAACTTTTGGGTTGATTCATTATGGTTGTTTTTTGCATTTCAGTATAAGTCAGGAGGAGACCCCAATTTACAGCAGGAGAATATAGAATTCAGCTTACTTTTATTTTAAAAAGTATTAAGAGGGGCTTTAGTGAATACTCAATGGCAAAACTCCACCAAAGCCCCTGGTACAGGAAAAGGAAGGGTTTTTGTTGATACCTCTGTCTAAGGAGGGTGCAGCATAGGTGGTATTTGCTTCTACTTAGTCTGGGAGAGACATCCACTAGGCCCTTCTTTCTTATGGAGTTGTTTACAAGACTTTGTTTAAATGCTTGAAGTTTTCCAGCAGGTCTGCCTCACACTTCACCCTCTTGGCTGACTCAAGCAGTGGCATAATTAGAGAAGTGCTGATTATGCCAGTGATCAGACAGGAGCAGGATGGCAGTATAGTCTCACCTCTGTGCAGATTGATCTCTGGTGCTCCATACTTGTTAACTGCCAATATCCTACAATCGGTGGGGTTTCTGTGTCAAGGTTGCTGCCATCTGAACACCCTTGTCATCTTGTTCCAGTTTCTGACTTTTTTTCTGTCCAAACTGCAGTTTTCCTTCAGTCTTATCAGATCTATGTTCTTGGATTTTTTCAGGCTGTCAGTGTGAACATTTACTCAGAGACATTACACAGCACATTGGCTTGGTAAAGGACACTACAGTAGCTCACAGCTCCCTGGTACTCGCATTTCTTTTTAATTTTTTAAGGTGTTAAGTTATTGAGGTCAGAACCCATAATAATGCTTTTGTCCACAGATGGAAGGATGTAGGAGAGGAATTAGTATGTGGAAGACAAAACTGTCTAAATTCAAGTGTAGAGTAGCCATGAGCGCTGCACAATGAAGGACATGGCAGATCCTTCCCAAAGATATTGGTGCTTAAGCAGAGACTTGAGTTTTCACACAGCACTGTAACTCAACTTCATGAAATGGAGCAGTCAGAGCAACCCCAAATTGCATTGGTGATTTGCAGTCTCCTTTAGCCTCGAGCAAGGCACATGACAAGCACAAAGCAGGGCTTTGTCTGTTGGGCAGAGAAGGGAAGATCTCCTTCCAGCAGGAAGTTTAGAAAGCCCGAGTGGTGTAATCCAAGTTGGTGTTTTTCCAGGGTGCTGGGTTTACCCAGTGCCCCACAGCATCCCGACTTCTTCATCCCTGTACCGTAGGAAGTGCTCACATGCACAGATTCCTCATCTCAGTGATGCTTTGTGATGTGCTTGGTGCTGGAAGGCAGCTGTTGCTGTTGCGCAATCAGACTGCTGGGGCAGGTTTGGAGCAACCCTACTTGGAGAAGCTTTGGTTGCGAGTACTGTGCTTCCTCAGCCTGTTAGTGCATCCTGCACCAGCAAGCCTGAGCCAGGAGACCGTAGCCAGGAACACATGGGGCAGATGCTGGGCTCCCTGGGACGCTGCTGGGGTGGCACATAAGATAGGATGAAAATCCCGGCTGTGTGGCAAGGCAGCTGCTGGCTGTCTGCTGAAAAACTCTTTCCTGATTTCAGGGAAGCTGAAAACTTGCTGACTGACAAGCCCTTGGGTTGCTTCCTTGTTCGGATCAGCCAGAGTCGACCAGGCTACATCTTGACATAC
The DNA here is from genome assembly GCA_013397315.1 of Donacobius atricapilla. Lineage (NCBI taxonomy): Eukaryota > Metazoa > Chordata > Aves > Passeriformes > Mimidae > Donacobius > Donacobius atricapilla. Next base: position 125,193 of record WBMY01006141.1, on the reverse strand, counting down.
CGGTATGTAATGGGCAGAGGAGGCTCAGGGGGGACACTGTTACTCTCTACAGCTCCTGATCAGAGGTTGTAGCTAGGTGGGAGTCAGCCTTTTCTTCCAGGCAACTGGCAACAGGACAAGAAGACACAGCCTCAAGCTGTGACAGGGTAGGCTTAGGCTGACTGTCAGGAGAAATTTCTTCACAGAAAGGGATATCGAGCGCAGGAACAGGCTGCCCAAGGCACTGGTGGGGTCACCATCCCTGGAGGTATTTAAAAGATGTGTAGATGTGGTACTTGAGGATATGGTTTAATGTTGGACTTGGCAGTGCTCTGTTAAGGGTTGAACTTGAGAATCTTAAAGGGTTTTCCATCTTAAGTGATTCTATGAAACTGAGCACTGCATAAAATTCTGTGATCCTGGAATTCTACAGTCATAGAACGCTTGAATTCTGTGATTCTATGAAACTGCTTGACTGGAGGAGATTAACTGCTCCACAGAGGAGTCCAGTGAGGATCATGTTTAGCCTGTTCTGTAGTGGACACCTCAGAGAGTTTGTAGTAGCAGATGGGATACTGCAGAATCTGTCTCTTGCTGAAAAAATAGACCTGTCTGTGAGTGGGTTGCTGTAGCTGCAAGGGTAGAGGTCCTGCTTAGGCTGTACTCTGTGGCTGAGGGGGCAAAACCAGGTTGGAAGGAGATTGCAGCACCCATGAGTACGTTAGTGCACAGTGCATCTCCTGCCTCTGTGTGAACTTGTTACCGAGGATCCTGATCACAACTGGTCTCTGGAGGCCACGGGTGCAGGAAGCAGGAACCAGGTCCTGACACGCCGAGGCCCCATGTCATGCCTGTTTCTGTCCATCCCTCTCCCCAGGGGCGAAGGCCGCTGCAGACACTACATGATCCAGATGCAGCCCAATGCATGCTACGTCATCCTGGGGGAGGACCGGGCTCATGCCTCGCTCACTGAGCTGGTGCGGTATCACCAGGCCATGGGCATCCAGCCCTTTATGGAGATACTGACTCTCCCCTGTGGCCAGGTGAGTATTGAGGGTATTCAGTGGGAAAAGAGGGTGGGGTATGGACTGTGCCTTGAGGGAGTGGTTAAAGACAGTGCAATCTCTTTTGTGTTCCTGTTGAGGGGCGTACCATTCTGGTCAAGCAGCTTGGTTACTTCTGCATGCACTGGGATATGCTGCTAGCTGGGGAGTCCTGGGATGGGGGAAAGGCACTGGCCAGTAGATGACACCTTGCTGCCCCCTGAATGTCAGCAGTGGACACAGCCGGGCATTTCTCTTCATGGTGCTGTTCAGTGTGTGTGAAGGGTCTGCAAACCACTGCTGAATCCACTCCTCCTTTCTCCAGAAAAGTAGCGAGAGCTTGAATTATGAAAATCTGGAGTGTCTCACACTGAGTTCACCAGCAGACAAGGGGGAGACCTTTCCAGAGAAGCAGTCCTGCCCCTCCATGCCTTCCAGTGACAAACCTGCTCTGCAGTGGTTCAGGAGGACCAAGAATTTCCAAAATCAGCAGACCCCAGAGAAGAGTAGAACAAATCCTAGCTCTGGAGAGAGCAGCCAACAAGCCTTCCCTCGCCTCCGCTCTTCCATACACTTGGCAATGCAGGAAATCCAGCAGGTGAGCTGGGGCATGTCCTCCGCCCCTCTGGGACACATGGGGTTTCCCTGCCCAGAGGCAGGAGAGAGGAGGGTTCCACAGCTAGCACTTGGCTTCTTAGCTCCTGGGTCATAGGTTTGATTTGGTGGTCTTTGGATCAAGACTGTATTCCTTGGAATATTTCTTGCCAGCCTGTGCTCCCCTGCCAATGCTTTTTCTCTACTTCTCACCCCAGCTGACTTCCACTCCCGTGAGCACGTCTAAAGAGAGGAGCTCAATGCACTGAGGATGTACTGCCTGAGTGACATGGTAAGAGGAGGTGGTGCACAGGAGGGAAAACAGCAATTGCAGTTTCCTGGGAAACGGTGGAGTAAAAGAACTCTTCCCTTCATGTTCCACCTGTAGCATCTCTTGGCCACAAGCTATATAGAAATAGATGAGGAAAAACAGAGAGCAACGGCCAGCTTCTATCCCAGGACTACACAGAGATCAGGAAAACCGGGGAAAATCAGACAAAGTTTGGGTTCCCAGCAGCTGTGGTGCACGGAGTGCTTGCAGTACTGTGGCCAGTCTGCTGGAGGGAGCTCACAGTTTGTTGGAGACCTGGGGCTGGAAGGACTTGCGGCTGTCAGAATGCATGCCGCAGTAGTCAGCTACAGTGGCTTCGTGGGGTGGAGAGGCAGTGGTGTTGGGGAGCCCTGTGGGGTGGCAGAGGCAGCGAGCTAAAGGCAATGCTCAAAACAGGAAAAGGCAGGAACTTTGTTGCTGTAAAGGGAACTTTCAACAAAGTTTCAGCAGTGGAAACACAGCTAGTGACTGAGATTGTGATACACTGGATGGGTGACGGGAGTCTGGAGTGGGCCAGAAGAGGCCTTTTGGCAGACTCTGTGTTATCTGAAGTACCTTGTGGATGTGTACCTCCCCTGTCCCACTCAGCTGCTGAAGGCAGATGGGAGCTGTAGTGGTGCTGTCGTACACCTCTGGAAGAATCTTGGTATGTGTCACCTGAGCATGGAGAGGGGTCAGAAGACCATGCTTTTGGCTGTTGATCCACTGCAGGGCTTCCAGCCATACAGTAGGATTGTCAAATTTCCTCTGTGGTTCTGCTTCCATGTTGGAATTCATGCTGAAGCAAAGCTTTTTAGCTGGGGCCTGTCTTGTCTTTCTCTTCGTAGCTGAGAAAGACAGGATCTCTTCAATAGCTGAAAAAAAATTCTCCCTAAAGTGTTTGGCTTAATTGCTTCATTCCTCTATGTCCCATTCATTGATGTACCCAGGAGATGCTCCCTGTGTCAGAGGTTAGGCATAAGAAAGATTAAACAGGGATCTGCATAGATTACTGCAAACTTGTACTGGGACAGCTAAATGGAACCCTTTTATGTCCTCCAGTGAGTTGTGTTTCTTGACTGTCTTGCAGGTCCAAGTGACTCAGACCTGTCCTCTTCCAGTGCTGTTGGGCCTTGCCTAACAGTGAACACATCCAGACATACAGCAGCCTTTTTCCTGTTTGTTTGTTTGTTTTACTTTTTTTTTTGCTGCACCCAGCTGGCCCTGTGGTCTTAGGGCTGATGCAGAAGTTCACTTTGCTCAGCACTGAACCGTACTGTGACTACAATGTCGGGAGCAGTCTGATCCTGGCAGAGGGGAGAGGATGGGAACAGTCACACTCTGCACAGACCCACAGTGCCTGACAGTCTGTGTATCAGTACTTCAGTGTTCCTGGAGACTATTCACCTAGCACTGTGAATAGTCACAAACTGGGTATCTCCCAACAACCTGTTCTGTCACAAATATCTAATTACCTACCTCTTTCTCTTTAAATGTTCTCTGTTTTGTTCCTGTGTATCTGTTGCTCTGGGAGCCAAGGGAAGTTGGGCTTGGGCAGTAAAAAGTAAAACTGAAGGATCCTTTTTGTTGAGTGCAGGAGCACTTGAACAGAAGCTGAGACAAGGTCAAGAAGATCATTCTTGTAGAGGGGATTCACTGCCCTTGCATCAGTGTGCTGGCACACTGCTCCATGGTCCTTAACAAGAGCTAAAGTCAGGCGAAACCCTCTCACTCATCCTGGCTGAAATCTCGACAAGTCCAGGCTGGACAACATGCTGCTTTACACTGAGGGTGGGTAGAGGGTTTGGAACATAAAGGACCATACTACTTGTACTGTTTTTCTTATCTTTTAAAATAAATCTCTTTTTTGCCTGTAAGGAGAAGCTCACTGTTTATTTTGTTGCAGTTACCAGCAGTCAGTTCAGCCACAAAAGACAAATGAAAGAGAGCAGCTAACACCTCTTAGTGTAGACATGGGATCATGTGAAGTGTCTCAGTGGAGAAGCTGAAGGCACATTAGGGCACTAACTGCTACCTGTAACAGCCCCTCCTCCTGTACTTACTTACGCCTGAGGTACTTCTAGAGTGCTCCTTACTCCACCTGTAACATCTCTCCTCCCAGCCGGCCTTATTTCCCTGTGGCTCTGTTTCCATGGCTCTGCTCCAAAGGACAGCCAAGCTGCCCACCCCACCTGCCCCCTCCCTGGGAGGCACAAGTATGGCTGTATCCAGGCTGGTGCTATTATCAATGTGATATGTGGGGCGAGTTGCAGTATGTCAGCACTGCCTTCAGCCACAGGGCTCTTTCTCCTCCCACCCTCTGCGCTGATGCTGAGCTCTGCTGGATCACAAGGCAGTGATGCTGGCTACAAGACAGGGAAGCAGTGGCTCTTCCTGGCTCTCCCCAGCACTACCCTGCAGTGTTAACACACCTTTTCCCTTCATGTTGGGTTTTGGCAGCTACTTTGAAGCTGTTCTGGAGAGAACCAGTCAGGGCAGTCAAAGGCTGCTGTTGGCAGATTCTTTCTGGCTGAGCCCAGGAGCATTTTTCTGGGTAGCCTTGGCCTCTTTTCCAGTGTTCTCCTTAGCTTTCTCCACCACTGGACTGCTGGAATGAGTGTCTTCTGTGCAGCACATAGAACAGGTTGTGGTCAAGACTTTTCTAGGAACTCATGCACAGAGCTGAGACATTTATGAGAAATGCATGTCAGTAATTAAGTCCTTCAGTAACTCTTTCCTAGTTCCTGTGCCAAGAACATGGTGCAAGCACAGAGACCCAGCTGCAGAACAGCTTTTGTAGCTTGGCAGGGATCATGCTGAACCAAGGAGGGTGGTGAAAAACTCTTCTGCAGCAGTGCCTCCCGTACTTCCTGGGTGCTGCTGCAGGCACAGCTCACAAGTGATAGTGAGAGGAATGGCATGAGGGGAGGGTCAGCACAACTCCCTGGTAGGTCTGCATGGCATATCTGGCAAGCTTCCCCAAACTAGAGCAGATCAATCACAGATTTCTGTTGCAATGGGTGCAAGATGAATCACAGTATGTGCAGCTAGAAGCCTGGCTCAGACCCAGGCAGCACACCTGTGTTGGCAGGTCAAGTTTCTCTCACATCTGTTACTTCTGCTTTTGCTGTGACAAGGCAGGAGGGAACTGAGGGAAGAGAGGGTGACAATCTGCTGGACAGAGGATGTTATGCAACACAGGAGACATTGACATAATTTCTTCAAGGCTCTGGTTTGCAGAGTCATCAGCAAAGAGTCAGTATCCTGCCTACGCACAAAGTCTAGTAAAGCTTCTGGAGAGCAGTGTGGCTGGTTTTGGGCTGTCATGGGCACAAATATGTGCCAGCAGTTGGGGAAAACTGAAGGAAGAGCTGGAAATACAATAGGCTGAAGAATAAAATGCAGGTATGATATCTCTACTGTTGTCTTTGCCTGCATGTCCCCCACTCATGGCCCAAGTCAGCACTGTGAAAGACAGAGATTTATTTCATCTTCTTGCTGAAGATGACCTGTCCTATGAATTCAAACTGTGAGAGTCAGGATTGTTCAGCCTGGAAAAGAGGAGGATCTGGGTGTCTTGGTTAGAAAGGACAGGTGTCTGCTAGGGAGGGCAGGACCTCCCTTTGGAATGGAGAATTCAAACCCCCTCCCTCCAAATTATTAAAACTTTGATATTAAGTTGGCTCTCAGGCAAAGATATGGGGATA
>WBMY01006141.1:101581-116744 GCA_013397315.1 Donacobius atricapilla | reverse complement strand
TGTTTGTTTTTTGGGGGTGTGTTGTTGCTGTTGTTGTTTGGTTTGGGGGTTTGTTTGTTTGTTGAATAGTTTGGTGATTTGGGGTTTTGGGTTGTTTTGGGGTTTTTTTTAATTTTTCAGCTTATCACCCTAACAGATTATGTTATGGTTTTCCACTTCATTTATCATGGTTACTCGTCTTCAGAGAACTCCTGGAGGTGTCAAAATATCCTCAAAAGGGTGAGTTGTCTCTTTCTATATGTCTCATTTTCCCTTTTGCATGCTAATTTCATTTTTCATAAACTGGAGTTTCCTGGAAACCCATAAGAAAATCCTATCAGTCATACTTTTGCTTCTTGCAGCCAATTTTAAACACCACTTCAGATTTCAGTAACTTCATCCTGAACTGTTTTAGAGCCACTTCGGAGGAGGCTGGAACATGGAGGATATTTCACAAGGGCATGTAGTGGTAGGACTAAGGGAAATGGCCTTTAGAGGAAAGAGCATACATTTAGATTGGGTATTAGGGAGTAATTCTTTACTGTGAGGGTGGTGAGGCACTGGCATATGTGGCCCAAAGAAGCTGTGGGTGCCCCATCCTTGGCAGCGTTGAAGGCCAGGCTGGATGGGGCTCTGAGCAGCCTGGGATAGTGGAAGGTGTCCCTGACCATGGCAGGGGGTTGGAAATAAATGATCTTAGGGCCCCTTCCAACCCAAACCATTCTGTGATTTTACGAAGCCTGCAGAGAAGGTGCTGAATTAATGCCCCATGCAGCACCATGGACCTGAGTCCAGCAGCAAAGTTATGGCAAGTCTTCAGCTCCCCTGTGGTACATTCACACTTGCATGAGGCTTTGGGCATTTTTTGCTCTCATCTCGTATTGGGAATGCTGCATGCTTACAGCAGACTCTCTGGAGGAAGCACAGTGCATATGAGGCTCACACCTGCTCTGGACAGGACAGGGCAGGCTAAAAGATTTTCAGCTTGTGTTTTGGTATGTGCATTGAGTTTGCTTACTGTGTCTGGCGTCAGCTCTTTGTATCACAGATCCTGGCAGCTGACAGCCAGGGGAACCCCTTGTGTACCACAGATTTTGTTCTGAAAACTGTGCTTGGCTTCCAGTCAAGCAAAAACATTTGGCAAATTAGGATGTTGGAGAATTAGACATCACACTGTCAGGAGACCTGCAAGAGTTTCAAAGTGTGTCTCCTGCTGCTTTTGTGCTTTGGAGGTGTCTGCCAGCAACTGAGCCCCGCTGTGGCTGGTCTGGCAGGCATCAGCTCAGTTGCTCAGTCCCTGCCAGAGGCATTGTCTCACCAAATATTGGCTGGAATTACAGAAACAGCACAGCTGAGGGCCTGCTGAGCTGAGAGTGCACCAGCCTCACCACACCACATGCACTGTGCTGGGAGGAGAGCCGGGGAACAGTGGCAGGTACTCCAGGAGCTCTGCACAGCCCAGGGACAATGAGGTGGCTTCCCTGGAGGAACTGAGGCTGTGACATCAGGCAGATCCCAGTTGGGAATAGGCAGTTATCACTCCATCTTAAGGCTTTAAGAGATAGGTTGTGTCTTTGTATGCCTAAAAGTTTGCTGTTATCCTGGATGAAGATCAAGACTTCAATCCTGTCAACTTAGGTAATGGAAAATATGTGCCAGTGCAAGACACAGAAATGCTTCTGTAGAAACCAGCCTGGATTTGGCATTGTCACCGCTGATCCACAGCTCAGTATTCCTAACACAAGCCATTTCCTCAGAGCTGGTTTTAGGTGCCCACTGTGCTCTCTAATGTTGGAGCTGGGGTGGGGGCTTGTTATCATGGGTGCTGATCCAGCTCCAAGCCAGCTCTGCACCATACTGCACATCAGCCAGGAGCTACCTCTGTGTCTTCACATCCACAGTAAGGTTAATTTACAAACTGTCCTCAAACAAGGGAGAGTTGGAGTTTCAGAGGGGACTTTGTATTCGAGATAGAGCTGAAAAAGCGTAACTCAGTGCTATAGCCAACAACATTCAGCAACATTTGCCTTTAACTTTCACTTGCAGTTTTCTTCTGATTTCATCCAAATTTAGGTGCATCTGTTCCAGTTCTCAGTATCTAAAGGCAGGACCTCTATCCCTAGTTCCACTTCTCCTTAACTAAACTTTTCATTCCTCTCTAACCAGTCATAGAGAAAGAAGAAAGGGAGCTTCTCTGGAATCATCTGATTTCTTTGAGAAGGCATCACAGGACATGGGCAGAGGCATGTTTGTGCTGCAGGTTCCAAGAAGAGGTGCCATTTTTCCTCAGGATCAGTGCAATCAGCCTGTCTAGTGCATGCACGTTCTAACTTGGTGTAGCTCCTGTTCTCTGCTGCAAGCACAGGCCATTCCTCTTGTTCTGGGACAAAGGAAACCTGGCTGCTTTTCAGCCAGATGGCTAATGGCTGGGGACGGCACTGCTAACACTGCATCAAAGACTTAATGAATTCCAAAATCATGTGCTCCACGTGACAGCACTAATGCCTCCCTTCAGCGGCTCATTTGGGATTTGGTTAAGAACACATTTGCCTGACAAGTTCCCAGAGCTCATTACTGGTCTTTTGATCATGTTATCCCCTCCTGGTCCAGCTGCAGCAGAGCAAGAGATTGGGTCTCTGCAGGACTGGGCACTCCGTGGGCCCCATGTCTGTCCCTGGGCATTGGCCTCGCCAGGGGCACCAGAGCAAGGAGGGCAACACAGCAAATGACAGGGAACAGGGGACTCCAGGCTCCATGGTGGGAGTTCCTCGGGTTTTTTGCTGAGGCTTGCCATGTCCAGTTTTTCTCTGACAGATTTTTGTCATCTGTAGAAGATATAGGTTGAGAAAGAGGCTGCTTTGCAGTTTAATAATAAATGGCCCAGGTTTCCCTGGAGCATGTGAGGATGACTTTGCAGTTGTTCAGGATTTGTAATAAACACCTGGTGTTTGCTGCCTGTGCTGGCCAAACTTGATGTGATGTGAAGCTTTTCTACTTCCTCTTCTCACATATGTATTAAATATATGTATATATTTTAAATAATCACATATTTCTCTGTTCTTTCAACAGTTTTGGTAATTAACATCTTTTTTCAATGTTACTTTCCCATTGGTTCGCTTCACACTAGCTTGGTAGACTCTGTGCATGGTCAATTTGTACTTGAGTGAGCCCTTCCATGCCTCTCTCAGCCCAAAACTGCCCAGTTGCTCTTCTTTTGCCTCCTTTATGTAAACTCTATCCCTTCCTGTAGGGGCTGCTGCCAAAGGAGATGACTTATCTAGTTGGACTTGTGTAGGAGAGGAGAATCTACTGTTGGCAGAGTTTTTCTTTGGTAGCTGGGGACTGCTTTTCACCTTTAATTTGTAGCATGAACTTTGACTTGGCAGAGTCCTGTCTATGTCATCCTCATAGGAGGTGAAATGTGGAGCTTTTTGGATGGAAAAATGTCAGTCCAGATCAAATGCAAAGGATCTTCATTGCCCTTGAGTCCTAATAATGTCTGTCAGCAACAGGAGTGGGTATAGCACTGAGAAGCACTTCTGCAGGGAGAGGTAGATAAACTGGGGCAGTAAGTCACAGCCCTGTGATTGCCCGACTTAATGACACTTAATTTGTTATTGCTAAGTGTTTTGCTGACTCTTTTTCCCCCTCTAAAAAAAATGAGATCTTATATGTCAGACAAATAGTATGCTGCAAGACTGTGGGATGAGGAAATTATCTGCATCTGATGGAACTAAAACTATACTCTCTGCATTCCTGTTGTAATTATACCTGTTAGAAAAGGCTCCGTGTAAAATGAAGGTCTAATTAAACTGCAGCCAGGAAAGAACTTGTCAGTTCATGGTGTATCAAGTTCACAAGAGACCACAGAACCACCTGGCCAGAAGTCTGTGGTGACCATGGGGAAGGCTTTGATGTAGTCCTCACATCATGCGAGGTCTCCAGCCAGGCGGACTCTGGGGGTATGTTGGCTTTTCTGCAAACACTTGGCTCATCTCAGACAGTCCACTTGAGACTTCAGTTGTGCATCAGCCTCTGCAAAGTGCCTGGGGCTGCCTCCCCACCTGGGGAGTCTCCTTTCCTGGTTGCTCTGGTCTGTCCTGGCACCACTTGAGCAGCAGTGGGAATTGGTTCCTCTTTCCTATGCTGTTCAGAACATCTCCCCTCCTTCTGTTCCCTGGGCAGCCAGGAGAGGCTGCCTGTTCATGCTGCTCTCTCCTGGGAGCACACTGCTACTAGGGCCTGCACAGACTTGTGGTCTGGCTGGTTTGGGCTTTTCCACTTTCCTGGCAGGTCAGAGCAATGGACACTGGTGTCCTGCAGAACTAGGAGTTTTCTCATGCTGCCCCTGAATTCTTGCACTCCTGCCTGAGACAGCAGCCATGGTAACACTACATGCTATGGATTAGTATGTACATGGTATACTACATATTATGTTGCAGCATGCACTGAGCCCAACCTGCAGCACATCCACAGGAGCTGCTACAATTGCAGGGTAGATTAAATTTAAAAGGACATAATCCAGGTCATCTCTGCCATGGGCAGGGATGCCTTCCACTAGACCAGGTTGCCCAAAAGCTCAGCCAGCCTGGCCATGAGCATTGCCAGGGATAGGGCAGCCACAGCTTCTCTGGGCAACCTATGTCAGGGCCTCACCACTCTCATTATTGGAGACTTCTTCCTCGTGTTTAATCTAAATTGACTGTTTTTCAGTTTTAGACAATTGCCCCTGTCCTGTCACAACTGGCCATGCTAAAAGATTTGTCCCTGTCAGATCCAGGAGTCCCTTTAGCAGTGACAAATCATCCCATGAGAGCCTGGTGCCTTCTGTTAACTTTGGAACCAAGGGTTGCCTGGTCTGGAGCACGTTGGCAGCAAAACTGATGCTAAAAAAAGCCATGAGACATTATAAAGAGTTCCAGGCAAAAGAGTACTCAGAGGATGTTAGTGTGCAGAAAGCTGCATTGGGGTCAGGTCCCCAGGTGCTAGATTAACATCTTGGGAACACTCCTGCTGCATTTGGTTGCCTGCATCACCTTCCTCTGGCATCACACATGTGAGGAGCAAATGTGACTGAAGAGGAGGTTCAGGAACAACTGGGTCAGAGACCTGCTTGCTTGATAGCACTTGTCTGGTGTGCTATTGAGGTTGTAGAAAGATTTGTTTGGGAATCCTCTATTTCTGCAGGAGGCAAAAATTATAGCTGGTCTGTAACACCACAGTGGGCTATAGGTAGATATCCCAAAACTGAGCTGCTTGGCTCTGAGCCACCCCAAAGCCCTCATGTTCTAGGGGTGCTTCCTGCAGTTTAGGGGCAGTGCTGCTGAATAATACCCCTTTGCCTTGTGCTGCTGCCAGCCAAAAGGCACAGATTAGAATAGTGAAGGAACCTGGTGCACATGATACCAAGTTCCTGCCAAGAAACCTAGGGAACAAATGATTTTGCCAGCACACCTTCTTCAGGCAGTGCACCCCTCATGCACCAGAGCTAAATGCAGAGCTTCAGGCCAGGAAAACCTGGAGAGGAGCACATAGGAAGAGGCAGAACCATTTTGGGAAAAATAGCAGTTAACTAAGAGCTGCTGTGGTGAATTGAGACATCCTTGCCTCCTTTTCACAGTATCCTCCCAGGAGTCATCAGCATCATCCCCCTTGCGCAGCTGTGAGTAGGAGTGACACAAGGCTCACACATGTCCCTGCTGCCCCACACCCGTGTCCTGCTCCAGCTGCTATCCAAATTCTGGGCTGCCCCTCTGCCTTCTTTGAGGAAGGAGCTCTTCAGCAGTTGAGCAAGGACCTCCCCAGGACCTGGCAGCAGCACATTTCTATAGGCTTTCCCCACGCTCCTCACCATCACATCTCAGACTGTGCCGCCGATCACGTCCACCCAACCCCCTGCTGGCAGAGCTATCTGTGGGTTTTATCGCCCAACAATGCGTGCAATGTTATTGTGCTAAAAAGAAAACAAAGCCTAATCCATTTTAAATTAAAACAGTGCCCCAGTGTCATGCATCTGATGCAGACATGGTCTGGCAGCACAGTCCTGCTTGCTCCCCAAAAGCTGCACCCAAGAGGTGCTGGGCTGTTCACTCCTTTCCCAGCAGATATCAGTCACAGCCTGCAGGCTGGGGGGGCTGGTTTTCCCAGGCCCCTCTTGTCTAAAAACCCCAGGCTGGTCTGTCTGCTGAAATGTGCTGAAAGAGCACTGCCATGTGCCAGAAGTTAGCAGCAGACAGAAACCAGGGGAGACAGAACTGGAAGGAAAGGTTGATAGGACAAGAGGAAATGGCTTCAAGTTGCACCAGGGAAGGCTAAAATTGAATATTGAGAAAAATTTCTCAGTTGAAAGGGTGATCAAGTATTAGATCAGACTGCTCAGGTTAGTGGTGGAATCGTTGTCCCCAGAAGTGCAAAAACCATGTAAATGTTGGCACTTGGGACATGGGTTAGTGGTGGATCTGTCAGTGTTGGGTTAATGGCTGGACTCAATGGTCTTAGAGATCTTCTCCAGCCTAAATTATTTTATGATTCTGTAGTGGTAAAAGGCTACAATGGAGGCTTTGCCAGGTCTGGCTTAGGGTTTATGAAGTCTCAAATGCTCTTAAGAGGAGGTGAGCATGGGTATGGTGTTCACAAAGCAGGGAACTGGTCCTTTCAGCCCAAGAGACCAATTTTTTGGCTGTACTGCTTCTGTTCTAAGAAACTAGTTTCTGTGATGGTGCCTCACATCTGTATTTGTCACCCAGCAGCATTATAGTCTGCTCAGGAGGCAAGGCTGGCCCTGGGGGTGCTGCCCAGCCAGGACTCTTTTCCAGCCCTTTTCCATGCTGATTTTGTTTCCAACTGATGTGTGAATAGACATTGGCCACAGATGTGTACAGCAGACCTGTGGTGCCCAGACTGGGTTGCATGGTTAGAAAACAAGGCTTTGTGGCTGTGATAAGCTGGTTCACCCCCACTTTTTCTTCATCCCCAGGTCTGGCAAGATGAATAAAGTTTCATCCCATTGTGATGAAGGACAAGCTATGCCCCGCTGTGCAGAGCTGTTTAGCTTGTTTGATATATAGGTCTTTTACGTTTGCACTATTGTACAACAGTCATGGGTGTGAGCTTTGCTCTGCAGCGATCACGTGGGAGTGAGCCCTGCCAGTGGAAGATCTGGCTGCATGTCCCTTCTGAGATCCCTGCCTGAATCTCTTCTGCTGCTTGTCACTGCATGCAGCAGAACCTGGTCTCCATGTGCAGCTGTGCAAGATAAGGACTGGCACCTGATGAAGAGACTTAAGACCTCTTCAAGTTTTAGAAGCCAAGTGGCCATGAGTAAAACCCCTTTAGTTTGTGTGCTGCATCTCTCTGCACCTGACCAGTGCCCTTCTGTGAAAGATGCAGCCCCTTGGCTCTGTGTGTGCAGCTGACACTGAGGCACAGAGAGGTGCTGGCAGGCTGCAGCATCCCTGGGGGATGAGCTGTGCTGGGCTGGGCTGTACAGCCTTGGGGGAGTCTCCTCAGCATATGTTAGAGCCTCATGATTTCCATGTGTCTTTCTGGGTCTCCTGTCCTGTGTCACAATCCTGCAAGTGTAATTTGTGAATCTGACTTCATTTTCCTCAGCCTGTTTTGCCAGCTCATCTATGACAAGATGTTTCTTAAGAACAGAGGTGAAAGAGTGCATTGACATGGTTTGACCCTGGGATATCCTGCTACATGCTAAAGAGACATCCAATTCTCTGTCTGTGGGCTTCCACAAAAGCAGGGCCAGAGGTGCTCAGGGCATGTGAACTCCACAATTCAGCTTCGGAGGGTGTTTGACCGTAGAGCAGTTCTCTCCTGCTGCTAAACAACCTGCTGGGATGACTGTCAGGAGTTCTGCTGAAACTGCCTCCATGTGGGGGTAATCTCTAGTCCGGAGGTTGATACCAGGACCCTCTGGCAAAATCCCAGATACGCTCAAGGTGAGGATTTACTGTGAAGCCTGTGTGACATGGGTCTCTTCAAAACCATGACACCTGAAAGCCAAGCATGAGGGCAAGGAACAGGGCAGGCTTAGGAAACAAAACCAAATTTTCCTTGGAAATCTATATGTTAGAAATAGTATTGAATATGAAGCAGAATGGTACAAATTCCTACCAGGATACTGTGCCAGAAGGAGCTAATGCTTTTCCAGACAAGGATGAAGTACAATGAATCACAGAATAGTTTCAATTGGAAGGGACCTCAAAGATCATCTTGTTCCAATCATCCTGCCCTGGGCAAGGACAACTTCCAGTCTGGATCTTGGATTAGTATGTGGGAACAGGGAAGGGATTCCTCTTCCGTGAGCAGTTTTGGTGAGGCTGTGTTTCATGTAAAGTGACCTGTTCTGATATCCACATCTTTGAAATAACTTTGATGGAAAATTGGAGAACTTGCAGGAAAAGAATATGGACTTTCAGGCTGGAAAAGGATCCTCCAGAGATTAATTTTAAGGGCTTAGTTTTATTAATTTATCACGGTGGCTACTGAGGGGTACCCAGTACGGGTGAGATATGGGAAAATACACAGGGACAGTTCAGAATCCTGGACTAGTCGCACAGCAGAATTAGAAACAGCGGCATGGTGTTAGTCACACTAATGAAAAACAAATACAAAATGTGTAATTTCAACATCCATTGGAGGAGAGTTCTAAGAAAAATCTGAAGTCCTCTGAAGGTTTATGAGCTCCAGCTATGTGTTTCCCAGAAGTGAACACTGGATCATGTGCAAGCTGCCAGGCTGGGTGCCAGGGTGATTGAGTACGGTGATGCCTGGCAGAATGGTCTGGTGACTCTTTTTGCAGCTCTAAGTCTCTAACCTGCCACTGGGATCTTCCATTGCAGGTACCTTTTATTTTATTTTAGCTGCTTTAGGTCAATAAGACACTGTAACAATAGTTCAGAGTGGTTATTTTTAAGCTTCTCTTCCACAGATTCCCCTTTGTATATTTATCTTGCAGTCTTATGGCTCCAGCAGAGGCTTTACTGCTCTAGTCCCCTTTTTGGAGAAGCTCTTAAGGAAGAGAAAGTCATCGTGCAGTATGCCACACAGTCATTCACAATGCCAGTGGTCTGTCTGAGTAGTCCTAACCAGCATCAAGTATCTCCTAAGCAGCAAAAACATGTTTGGTTTCTAGGGTATAGGGTTTGCAGTGCTGGGGAAATTTCACCAGAAAGCATTTCACAATTTTCTGTGAATTACAGGCAAGATTCTCAACTCTGTTAATTTCTTATTCATTGAGACATTGTTTCTCTTTCCCTAATGGCAGTTCTCAACGAGGGAGTAACTTGGTAGCTTCCTGTGACTATAGCACTAGTCAGAACTTGCTCTGAAGCCACTTGCACCAGCGGGGGCTTTCTCAATTTAAACATCTAGGGAACTAGCCTGAGCCGGTGGTCATTGACATTGTTTCTTAGGTGTGTGGACATTATGGTATACTCATGACAGAAAATAACCTTATATCCACTGCTAAAAGTTTAATTACAGTGAGTGAAAGGTTTACAAATGTTTACAATCATGACACTTAATTTCAAGGACAGAAGTTACAGCGATAAGTTACAGAAACTAGTTAATAAAGTTACCTGGACTGCGAAGCACGAGGACTTGGCATGGAACAAAGACTGGCATGGAATTTTTTAGTTCTCTCAGTACATAAAGCATTTGGAATTTGTGTCCTCAATAATGTCTAATTATTTTAGGAGGTGACTCCAGCCTTCTGTCGTTGTATATCTATGGTGAATTATACTAAGGATGAACAAAGAATCTGAGCAATAATAAAAGTTTAACAAAAAATGTGGTGACTCGAAGGTCAAGTAGTGCATGGAAAACCTGAGAATTGTTCCCAGCTGAGAACCTGCAGAGGAAGCTCCAAAGCTCCATGAAAGGATCTTTAGTAGTCTTTGATGGAAAAGAACAGAGTGCAGGGGAACCTGTGTGAAGATTAAAAATCCAGTGTTAGGTGTGACTTCTCAACTGGACAAACATCCACCTCCATATTGTGAGACAGAGGAACAGAAAAAGAGGACAAAAGAAAAAGCAGGTGAAAGACACCCCCCACCCCACCCCCACCCAGAATAAAGTCTAGAGATTAAGGTGTTCAAAGGGCTTGAAAATTGCACCCTGAGACCTGGAAGAAGCAATAGTTAGCCTACAGGTCTAGTGTCCAGCCAGAAGCGGTGTCATCGCAGAGACTAAAAAAGGTACCTCACTTCCAATGGAGAAAAGGGATGCGGATGTCTTTGGAAGAAGAAAAGTTATGGAATAAGCCAGAAGAAGGATATAAAGATGAATGCAAATTTGCTACAATGATTTTTTAGTTTACTAATCTAGATTCTCGCTGGACAAAGGAAATGTTCTGGGTTCCTTTACAAGGATTTAAACACATTGTTTTTAAAGTAGTTTCAAATGTGAGTAGTAATTACAGTCAAGATGACAAGGAATGCAAAGGTACCATTTTAAAAGGGAAAAGTAATGGTTCATCTTTAAATAAGAGGCCCTGCACGGGGGAAGATGTTACTGAAATGCACTGAAGTGGATTTTAGGAGGCACACTGATAAATACTGTCATTAGGGACCTTCATGTGGGGGAAGAATGTGCCAATGCAACAAACTTGGAAATACTGCTGTGCAGCTGAAAATCAAGTAGTTGCAGCAGAGGTGTGAAGACTGCCTGTCATGGAACCTTTTGTTCCTGAGTGCTGATGAGCTGCTAATTAGAATTCCTGGTATAAACTCCTGCAGGAATGCGAAAAACAGAAGAGCATGCAAAGCATCTAATTGTGTGCTTACTGTGAGTGGTTTCACATGTGGCAGGACAATGGTTTTTCTATGCAGGTTAAATGTATAATTTAGCGTATCTACATTCAGAAAAGATTACTCAGACCTTGAAGAGGTGCAGAGATCCTGAGTAGAAGCTGCATCTAGTCTCTGACAAGTTAAACTCTTTCAGACGTCATTCTAAATTTTCAGAACACAGTTTGAGAAGGGATAGAGTAGCTGCTTATAAATATATCAGCATTAAATGCTGCCAAAAGGGCAGTCTTCATATAGGAGTGAATAAATTCACTTTAAAGGAAAACTCAAAGAAGATTTATAAACCCTGAGGATTTATTGTAGGACCAGGAAAACACAGGGCAGGAGGATGACGACTGTTTTCCACATGTGGCTTCATCATTTTGTGAGGGAGGCCATGAATCTGCTTTTAGGGATCAAACTCGATGTCCAGGCAGGAATTGTCAGTCCTAATTTGGACACAGATATAGGCAAACTCTTGTCCTGCTTGCTGCAATTAAAAAGATTGACTTATTCGCTGCCAAAGAGTGATCATGGCACACCTCCGGTTCTTGGAAGTTCTTGCCAATTTCACATCTTCACATTTTTGTTCTGATGGAACAACAGTATAGCTTGTGCTTTCCAGCAGCTGCTGGGGAGATTGCTTTCCTACTTGGAACATACTGACATAAGGATCCAGAGGCTCTTATGTAAATTTTGTCTGAAGTCAGACCTTTTCCGTTTAAAGAAGTTTTTGTATTTTGAGTTTCAGATCTAGATGCAAGCTTCTTAAAATAAAATTCCACTTTCCACTATTCAAGTTGTTTTTAACAAATAGGCAACAATAAGCATGTAAATATTATTCATTATAATAGTGTATAGAAACACAAAAATATGTATTTTAAACCCACCCCAACTACAGCTGCTAGAATTCATAGTTTTAAATCAGCTCACATACCTCAGGTTGGCCCAAGTCCAGGAGCTCGCAGGCCAGTGTGCTTCCCTGGCTACCTTCTTCCTACAGTTCGGCCACAGAGAAGAGCAGACCAGGACCTAGACTGTGTCTGGTACCCCACAGCACAACTGGGGGGTTACTCTGAAACTTGGGACTATTACCCTAGACATCCAAAGGAAAGCAACTAGCTAATTAAAACTCTTTCCTCAAAATATCCTTTGTCATCCTACCTCCAGGTACTAGAAAACTGTTTATTTGCTGGAGACAAGTAATGTGCTGGTGTAGAGCTTAGGCAGCTGATGGCACCAGCACAACGAATATACAAATGTGGAGATGAAAGTAGATACCTGTGAGGAGACACTTCCTGCAGCTTTTGCAATTGCAAAGCAGACTAACATCACTTCAAAGGAATGACTGTTGTTTAGTCAATTCTACCCAATTCTCAGTAATGAAATACAAACTGCAGGTGCTGGTACCTGGGATTCACTTCAGTGAGTGGCATAGATCAGCCTGATTTTGCTTGGAAATCATCCAGGGAACTTAACTCTAAATTGTGAATAGGCGTGAGAGTAGCACTGATAAAATAGTGTCTTCTGTTTTTTACTTAAAAGTAACAGACAAAAAGCCCTCAATAAGTTCAGGAATTCACTAGTGTATCCCGTGGGAAAGGATTATTGGTACAATTTTGAATCAGGCCCAGAGTGCCAAAATTCTTCTAGACATCCAAGCCTTTCCTCGACATGAGTTAATTTTCCTGGGAATTACATCCTTTTCCTTAGAATAGACCCTTTTACAAGCATTTGGAGGTTGTACCTCACTACAGCACTGGATCTAAAACAAGACCATCCAGTGTTTCCAGAAATACACCCACTCTATCTCAGCCTGGTTCATCTTGTGCTGCGCAGGATTGGAGAAGCTCCCTGGTACGCCAGTGCCTTGTGCCTCGGGCTGGATCTGTGCTGAGCCGAACACAAGTTTGGTGCTGCATATTTCCAGATAGCTCACAGCAAAGAAGGGCACGGTGCTGGGCTGTTTGCAGAGGGCTGAATCCCTCTGATCAGATCTCCCTTGAAATAATTCTGACAGGAAATCCCAGGGGACAGCCTTTGGTGAGGATATAGCCCTGGTGTGAACTTTGTACAGGACAACAAACCCCTTGTGCTCTTCCCTGTGTGGCCTGCAAGGCTCACAGAATGCAACTGTGATCTACAAACTCTCAGGAGGCACAATCCAGACCAAGTGCCCTGGTGATGGAGTCACCTTTCATTCTAAGTGTCCGCAGCTGCCAAGTGTCATCTCTGCAAAAGAGCTGACAAAGTGTAAGAGATCACAGGTGGAAAGCAGACACACACACACACAGAGTTACAGCAGCCGTGATATGATGCTCATCCTCAAAGAGCAGTAGAGAGGGAGGACAATGAAACCTAAGAAAGCCAGGGCAGCTAAGAGAATGCAGGGTAACCTCCCTGGAGAAGCAAGCAGGATTGATAGACTCAGGTGTGAGGTGGGATACTTCACGGTGGTTGTCCTGAAAAAAGTGTAGACAGAGTCTGTCATTCCTCTGCTGTATAAAACTGCCTTCTTTATCTCCCTTCAGGATAAAGACCATTTAGATAAAGCACAGGATCACAAGCAGGAGAGAGCATTGGAATTATGGTTTATGGTTTGTTTTCCCCCCACAGCCCTGTTTACTTGAGCCTTCACAAAGGAATGTCTTCTTATCTAATGGTTCCGTTTATCTGGTGTTGAAAGGACCAAGGTGGATCAGGATAATTGCACTGATCCTACCTGCAGGTCACCCGTGGAGGCACAGTTCTCTGTTAAGGCTAGGAGAGAGGGACCATCTCTGACACAGCCCAGTGCAGAAGCCCATGGTGCCAGGTACCCAATGGCCAGGAGTTTGTGTCCCCAGCTGCCAACTATTTTGGCACATGTTCCTTCTGCTCAGATACAAAATCCAGCCCCAGCCAGATCCTCTGTATGGCCTGATGGATCTTAAGCCTTCTTGCAGCAATGGCAAGCCTGTGGATATGAATGTATTCACACAGCTATGCTGAGCACATTCATAAAGGAAGGTGTTGGGTTGACCAATGATTTGGGCTGGGAAAGAGCTGGGCAAACTGGTTTAGCAGAGGCATGGAGTCTATGGGGCATGGTGCAGGGCTGGGACTCCGGCAGTGCCACAGAGCAAGGCACAATATCCCACTAATTTGTCCAGTACCTTTTATGTGTGCGCAAATTACATGTTGAGAGAAAGGATTTTCCCATCCCCTTCTGCACCACATAAAAAAAATAATTTTTTGTTGGACTCAAACTTCCTGCGTTATGATTTTCATTTGTTGTGCTTTAAATCCGCTATCCCAAAGGAGTATGTGCTCATTCCCTTCTCTCTGGTGAGATACAAGCCAGAATGCTATGGGCGCAGAGTTCACTCCACCAATCTGGCAGCCATGTCTGCTTTGCTCCTTCTTTACATGAAAATCACTCTTGCCCCCAAACAGCTCCAGGGCCCCATGCATGCTGTTTCCGTTCCTGACCCTTTTGTGATGGGAGAAACAAAACCATGAGCAAAAAATGAGGGGAGGTTTCACCCAAGATTTATTCAATAGCAGGATGGGGTGAATGTTTTGGGTTGGTTTGGTTTGGCTTTTGTTTCTTTCTTGATAATCCCTGATGCTTACTTCACTTTTTTTCTTGGGAAGTGGTGAGCTGATGACCCTCTGATCTCTTTTCTAATGTGTTTCTTTAGCTGATTAAAGCACACCCTCGTGCCATGCATCCTTGATTACACCAAATGTGCAGCACTTAGCATCTACCAACATGGACCTCAATCTGTTGTCCACGTGCTCATTCATTTTTGGTGCAGGAATTTGTTCAAAGCTTTTTGGTATCCAGGTACACTGTATATGTACACTGAGCAGCACCCACATGCTTCCTGCCACCTCTGAAGAGCAGGAGAAAGATTTCTGCCCAGAGTGGAGTTGTGCCATCCTCTAGCCTCCACAGAAATGTTTTTCCTAACCGTACATCAGGAAGACAAGGGGACACTCACCACTGAGGAGAGGGGACAGCCGTGGGGGGGGTCTGCACCTCAATACAGCGGGGGCTCTCACCCATTGCTGAGGAGAGTGGACACCCCCCACAGAGAAGCCCTTTGCCCAGAGGTCCCAACACCATTACTGAGGACAGGGGACAGCCCCTATTGAAGGGTTCTCCAGCCATCCCTGAGAAGAGAGGACATCCATGATGGAAGGGATCCTGACTGACCACTGAGGAGAGGGGACAGCCATGGGCCGAGGGGTGCCAACTTCATTGCTAAGGAGAGCAGACATCCACTGCTGAGGAGAGTGTAAACCCATGGCTGATCGATGCCAAACTCATCACTGAGGAGATACCCGCTGCTGAGTGATCCCAACCACAACACTGAGCAGAGGGGTCAACGACTACT
>WBMY01006141.1:80675-101457 GCA_013397315.1 Donacobius atricapilla | reverse complement strand
AGAGGGGACACCATAGCTGAAGGGACTGAGGAGCCGACTGGGCTCCCTCGCCCCCGGCTCCACCGCATGTCCCGGCAGGGGACTGGGGTGGGGTAGGGGCTCCCCCGGGGGGAGTCCTGGGTTCGAGTCCCGCGTCGGGCGGCTCACCTGGCTGGACCGTGAGGCGGCAGACTTTGGCTCCAGCCCCTATAAAAGGTAACGGAGGCGTGAGTCAGAGCCACCGCCTCCTCCCCGCCCGCTCTCACTTACGTGCGGCCGGGCGGGCAGGCACGGAGCCGCCGTCCCGCACCCGCGCACTTGCTGGAGATGAACCGCGCCGCGCTGCGAGCCCCGCGCCTACTCCCGCTCCTGCTCCCGCTCCTGCTCCTGCCTGCCCTAGGCCGTGCTGGCTCCGACAGCGAGAGCGACCAGGAACACGGTGGCGAGGAGCACCCCCATTCCCCGGGGAAAGGTGAGCGGGGGTCCCTGGGTGCCTGGGGTTCCACGAGTCGAGGGGCACCCCGCTGCTGTCTTTGGGTCCCCGTGCACGACGAGCCTCGGAGCTTAGTTTGGGATCGCCAGTGCCTAAGCACCTTGATGCGGGCAGCACGCCAATCTGAGTTTGGGGGTCTCTCATACAAGGGGTGCCCTGACGTACAGGGTTCCCTCCTTTGCTGGGCTGGGGGTCCTTGATGAGTAGAGCGCCCCAGTGAAAGGAGTGCTGGATTTGAGATGTCTGATGCTTTGTGGAGAGATGTCCCTAGTGCCAGGGAGTTCTCCCCTTGCTTGGTTTGCGGGTGGGGGGCTGCTGTACCTCCTGCTGGATCCGCGTTAGGGCTCCAGGTGCGCCCCAGGATGAGATGCCCCTGTGGAGATGTGCCCCCCGCCCGCCGCCAGCATCGCCCAGCTGCGGGCGCTGCACCCCCTAGCACGTCCCTGCCTTTGTCCCTGCTCCCGCCAACTCCCGTGCGGCTCGACTGGCCCGACCCCTGCCCCGGCGCTGGGCCCTCGCTTTGTCGGCAGCCCTTTTCCCTCACTAAATCCCTCTTGCGTTAGACTGAGGGGCTCAGAGCTTCCTGAGATGGGGGTACAAGGGTAGTGCACCAAGCAGTCCTTGCTTGCTCCTGGAGACCGCCTGGAGGTTCCAACTTTGCAACCCGGCGTGGTGAACGGTGGCTGGTCTCCTTTATCCTGCAGAATGTCGGCGGGGCTGCTCTACATCCATCTCGTCCCCCCACAGCCCACCAGGAAGGGGGTCTGGCCCCGCTGCAGAGTTGGAGGGGGGCTGCCTCACGGCTGAGGACGTGACAGAACGCAGGGCTGCAGGGTTGTATGCCCCTCCTCCTTCCCATGAGATGTCTTGCTGGTGGTGATGTGGGGGCTTTCAGAGTTACAGGTTCAGGGGAAAAGTCCCGGGTCTTTGGTTTTGGTCCGTTTTCTGATTGGAGGCTACAGCACTGCCAGTGCTCTGTAGGGATTTTAGGGAGTGCTGTGAATTTGCTCTTCTGGCGCAGAGTGCTGCACTGGAACATTGTTGTCGCTGGTCATGTTCCTTGTCCCCACTTTGCCCACAGGTTTGTTTCCTGGGCTCAGCCTCACAGCGTGTACTTGGTATTACCTCTGGTACCGAGTTGTCCTGACCTGTGCCCGGATAGCTGCCATGTGGTAGGACCAGAAATTGTTTCATGCCAGGAGCTACTTTTGTTACTGTAGTGAATCATTTTCTTACCAGAGCTGCTCTTGCTAGGCTGACCACTGGACAGAGATGGGGATGCAGATGGTTCTTGCCACAGATTAAATAACCCAGGCCACAGGGTGGGAGGGTGTCAGGCATCCAGCATACCGGTGTGCTGTGCTGGCCAAGGGGCTGGACACTGCATGAGGTTTGGGATGGGTGGGTGGGAGGACTGGGATGGAAAAGGGGAAAGAAGGTGGCCAGGAGGTCAGTACGGAACAGGCAAGTTAGCCTGTGCTATACCAGTGTTAAAGGCTGAAGGTCTGGATGGAATCCTGTGAGAAGCAGGTCGTGGCTGGAACCCTCCAAGGCTCCTACCAGGTGCCAGGAGCTGCATGTCTCAGCACCTCTGCTGGGTGATGAGCTGGTTCACTCTTCCTCGAGGCTTGTGCATGAGGTAGGGCTGGTGGCTCCCCAGTCCATGGCACTCAGCACATGCTCAGGGATTTGCCATGGGGTTGCTCCCTGAGAAGACTCTGACATGCCCAGAGACCTGAGTCTCACATTAAGTGTGTCTTTGGGAAACAGTATCTCCCTTTCCCTGTCTCGTCCTCCTCCTATTCAGATGTCTTTTTCTCTCAGTGTCCTGTTCTTGCTCATTACCCAACGTCTTTTTCCTCCAAGCGAACCTATTTTTCTTGCATAATGCTCCTTATTCATCTCTCTCCCTAGCTCTAAGCACTGGTCTGTCCTCTGCGATTTCCCCATTTTTATCCCTTTTGTTGGGATGGCCCTTTCTCTGGCAGGACTCTGATTGTTTCCCCCAGCACTTCCTGGGGCAGCTGGGTTTGGAAGGAGCAGGAACATGCCCTTGAGTAAAGCCTGCCCTATGCCTTCCTCCACCCAAACCCTTGCCCCCTCTCGAGGGGAAGCTGGCACAGTCTTGAACTCCACAGCCCAAGCAGTCCTCCCCCAGGAGAACAAAGAACAATCCCTGCAGCGACCTGTGCTACCAGTGGCAGATTAAAGGCTGATCCCAAAGGTTTGCAGTGGGTCAAGACTTAATAAACACAAAGGGGCTTTAATGCAGCCAGGCTTGGGAGGGATCAGTGCCCCCATGGGCAGCACATGGGGTGGTGTCCTGGGCTGAAAGTATGTGGGTGCTGCTGCACAGAGGTGTGTCGGGATGGAGAAACCAGGGACGAGGTGGGGTTGGGATGGCACAGCCCTCCCATAGAGCCACTTCCTGTGAGGCTTGGCAGAAGGATGCTCAGGTTATGCGCCTCTATGCCTCTGCCATATTTGACACAGACTGGAGAGCTGGCTTTGGGCAGCATGAGCACAGTGGCACAGTCCAGTACCATAGTCAGGTTATTGCTTTCAAGGGACAGGGTGTTTGGATATATTTTGTAGGCTGGGACCTTGCTGCTGTGCCTGGTCCCTACTTTGGGACCTGCACTCTATGCATCTCTGTATGTCCTGATACCTCCTGGCCAACTGACCCTCAAGAATGACACCCCACTTGCCCTCTCTTCTGGGCCATGAGCTCCACTGATAGCCTGGGCTGATCCATAGACAGGGCACAGCAGGGTGGTCTTGATCCAACATCTGTGAGCTGAACTCCTTCCACGGGACTTTGAACCATGGTGTGGCTCAGGATTGGGTCTCAGTGGGAAGGGGAGGCTCTGGCAGGATGCCAGGAGTCCCTGTGGCTGAGCACAAGGCACCACCATGTGCCCAGCTGATAAGAGAGAAGGATGGAAGAGCTAGAAGTAAGCCTGCTGTCCTGCCTGCCACACACGAACCATCAAGCTTCTGGAGTTCAAGGCGAGGAGATAGCACAAGTGGCTGTGTTGCTGTCAGGCAGCATCCATGCCGCGAACAGCACATGTGTTTCAGTGTTGTCAGGTGCCCTGCAGCAGCCTCAGATCACACAGACCCCAAAAATATGAAAAAGTCAGGATGGGAGGTGCAGAGCCATAGGGTAAACCCCCTGGTCTCCTTCCTTACTGTTTGGCTCTGCTGACAGTTGCCTCCTGGTCTGTGCAAATGATCCTGAATCCTTTGGGTGCACAGTCCATTCCTGTGCACCCTTGGTGAGGTCTTCTAGGTGCAGCTTGCTGCATCAGTGCCTTTTCTATGTGGGAGTCACAGCAGCCAGTGGTTGAGCTGCCTATTCACGGTGCCAAAAGCTGCTCCTACCCTTCCTCCCGGGCTGCAGGACATGCTGAGCAGCACGCTGGTAATGGCAGCGTCTGTCTGAACTCGGCAGGAAAGTGTTGTTGGATGGTGTTGGATGTCAAGAAGGGAAGGGAGCTGGCACTTGCAGCAAAGCCTGTATCCCAGAATGGGAGGGCTGAGTGGGAGCAAGGAACAGCAGGAGAGAGCACAAACGAGGGTGTGAAGGGGGAAAACTCGTGGGGCTGCTGGGGAAAGGCAGATGGCAGGCAGTACTCAGATGGACTGGGGGCTCTGCGCAGCTGAGAATGGAGGCCTACAAGGGCAGGCAGCTCCTGTCAGCACCCTACTGTGTTCTCCAGCTGGAATCCCTGCAAGGGATTCTTCTTCTTGCACTTTACCTCCCGGTATGCCTATCACATCGTGGGGCTGTTTCCCCCCACGTTTTCGGGAGCGCTTTGCAGTCCCTGCCGGGGCAGTGGGTGCTGAGGGGAGAGGCAGGGCGTGCAAAGATCTGCAGCACCCATTGCCGAGGTGCAGCCAGGTCTTTTGTGGTGAGCGGCAGTTCAGCAGAAGGGAGACCTGGCATCACACAGCTTCTCTAAGGAGAAAACGTGCTCTGGCGGGAAGTGTGGGAGGCAACTGAATTACGCAAATCGACACTTGGGCAGGGCAGTGGGTTAATGTTCACGGTAAAGGGATGCGAGACTGCAAATGTCCCCCGGTGGAAGGGACCGGTGTAGTTAGTGTAGGGCCCCACCGAGCCGTGCCGAGGCTGATGCTGAGAGCCTGACCCAGCACCCTGGCTGGTCTTGCCTCAGCCCTCTCCTGCAGCACCTGGTGCGTGTGCCAAAGGGCCCAAGCCTGCACAGCTGTGCTTGAGAGATGCCTGTCCAAGAGGGTGGCCTGGCTGTGCCATCAGTGCACCCAGATGCATGAGATGGGAAAACACATGCAAGGGGGCTTCAGTGGGTGGATAAGACCTCATGAATCCTTTTGGGTTTGATGCCAAGACATCCCTGAGGAAGTCTGTTGTGTTGGAGTCGATTGATTGGACTCCTGGCCGCTACAGCCTTCAGGGTATCCAAAGCTGCTGAGCTGAGCTGGCAGAAAGCTGTAAGGAGGGTCCAGAGCCCCCTGAGCTGTGGGAATAGGAGTGTGCTGGGAGATGTGGGAACCTGAGGTAATTGGCACAGTGCTGACACAGCAGGGCAGGTGTCAGCATGGGGCTATTGCTCAATCTGTGATACAATGTTTGAGCTGCTTTCTGTCCAGGCAGAGTCCCTGAAGGTGAGCAAAAAGTGGGATGTCAGGGCAGGCTGTGCCGGTTGAGGCATATGCAGTGAACCAAGGCATCACGTGCCAGCCCTGAGGTGCTGTGCCTTACCTGTGCCATGACTGCCCCAATGTGAGTGTTTCTTTGTGCAGATAGTGCCAGGAGGGGTAGGAGAGTGGCAGCAGTGTAGGAAAAGATACACAATGTTTCCAGAGGAGGATCCCTGTTCTCTGGATTTTGTGCAGTGTCTGGAGAGCAGGTATCTTTTGTGTGAGCAAGGTGGGCAGGATAAATGAATCTCAGCTTGCATGAACACCTGCATCCCTGCGCAGTGCCATGCAAGAAGACATGGAGAGGGTGCTGCAGTCTGTCCTAGGGCACATGTGTCCTGGTGCGTGCAGCTGAGGCTTACCCAGTCCTCCACTTGCTGCTCCTTCTTCCTATGCCTTCGGGAATACCTAAGAGATTCCTGAGCATTGCTCCTGAGTATCAGAATTGTGGCAGAGGTGAGTCACTAGTCATGCTGGAGGGAGCCCTGAGGTCTGTTCCCATCTCTACAACACACAGGCCCCCTAAACACCCTCCAGCCTGCCTTATGCCGGTCTGGGTGTGGTCATCTACTCTACTGAGCGGGAGATACACCACGACCCACAGCAGTGCCCATGCCTGGATCCTCACTGAGTGGAGGGCAGGATCCTGCTGGGCTTAGGGCCTTGCATAGGACATCTGGGCCTGGGAAAGCTTGCCTCTTCCTTTCTCACCCGAGCTGGAATCCACTCCTATTAATAGCAAGTGCATGTCTCTAGCTCTTGTCATCGGTAGGGATGGGGGCCAGAGCAGCTCCTGCTGAGGCCCTCCTGCACACTGGTGAGGCTGGCAGACAAATGGCCCCACCAAGGGACAGAAATTATATTTGGGCTCAACTGTACTTCTTAAATGCTCCTCCATGTCATTGCTGCTGTATGAATGCCCCCTTTTCCCCATACCTGTCCCATCTTGGCACTCTCTGCTCCTGCACTCATGGGCTGAGAAATGCCAACAGTCTATCGGCAGTGACGATGTTGCTGGTAAGGACAAATCAGAGGAGGAGTGCATGGATTAGCCATTGTGCTAGTGAGACGAGGCATGTAATCCTTTTGGACCATGTTTCTCTCCTTGGGCCAAATTTGAGCCCCACATCCCTTTGCCTGGACCTGGTTTTTTAGAAGGGCTCGTGATAGCCAAGGTGTTTGGTTGGGGCATCTACGAAGAGGTTCTGGTGCACTTCTAAAGCCAGCTCCTGTGATGGGCCAGGAATTCAGGCATTGCTGGCAGCCCTGGAGGAGAGTGACAGTGTAAGGGCCAGCCTTTTGAGTACTGGGTACTCTCAGAACCTACCCAGGAAGGCCCTGTCCCACCTAGATCTGCAGAGTGGGCACACCACCAGCTGTGGGAAGCTCAGGTCACATCTTGCCCTGGTGTGGTCACCCCTGGGTGACACAAGAAATTCAGAGGTCCTAGCATGGGATCCCCCATCCTCCCTCCTGCTTTTCCTAAAGGAAAGGTTTTGCATGGTAGGAGCTTATGAAGTTCTGTGCAGGAATTTGAGTGGTCATATGAATTAGAACTGGGGACCAGCATTGAGCATTTGGCCTGGCATGTTTTCCTCTGAAAGTCCATCCCCACTGCAGGGGCACTCGCTAATGTAAAGAGAAGGTTTTAATGCTTGTTTTCTTCCTCTTCTCAGTGCTAGGGCAGCTTTCCCAGGTGGGAGGAGGGTGTCTGTGTGGTGCAGTGCATCTTGCTGCCCAAACTCCTTGTGGAGTGTGAGAGGTGCGCTTGTGAAATGCCTTGTCTTGGGGCAGTGGGAGGTTTTGGCTGCTCTGGAGCAGCTGCTGGTACAGCTGTTCTGTAATCAAAGCCAATAGCTCTGATTTTTCCTTTTTAAGGATGACAACAAAATGTCAGCCCCCAGGTTTCCCCTCTGACTGGCAACTGCAGGGGACCTGGCTGTGCTCTGAGGAGGCAGTACCCTCTGGGAACATGTCCTTTGCTGGGACAGAGGGAGAAGTGGGAAAGCAAAGGCAGGGAGGGTGGTGGAAGGCGGTGGTAGCCCAGAGACATGCTGCCTGGCAGAGGTGTGTTTGCTGACAACCTTTCCCTTCCATTCATGTGGTTCTTTCTTTTCTTTTTTTTCAAGGCCAAAGCCACTGGAGCTATGAAGGTAAATACCCTGCAGTTACTTCTGCTTTTTTCCTATTACCCAGCAGATCCTGGAATTGAGCCAACTGTGGTTAATTATTACAAGGCTTCTGTGCACACTCCACAACTCACCCTTCCCTCCTGCCTGACCCTGACACAGTGCCCGTACTCATGCATGGATGGGCTGAAGAGCCAGGGGCTGATCTCATTTCACCAGGAAGCAGCAGCTCCAGTGAGGGCTTTCCCAGCCCCTTGGGTGTGGGGGGATGTCCCTCAGGGAAGGGCTCCCTCGTGAATGAGAGCTTTCGTAATTCTGTGCCAAGTGGGGGAAAAGGCTGCTCTCCCCAGGCTGGACTTGCAGCCCATGCTGGGACTTTGACCAACCCCAGGGATTAGCTTGTCTTCACCTCTGCCCTCTGTCACCCTCTCTCCCCATCCTGCCTGGCCCCGCCCTCCCATCAAGGCCTGGTGGGCTTCTCCACAGCATACATGATGGGCATCACCACAGTGCTATGACAGATACACCCCTTACAACTTACTGCAGCATTACTCCGGGGTTTGGCTTGTCTGCTAATGCCCAGATCTGTGTTTACAAGGGTCCTGCAAGGGCCTGGCCTGGGGACAAGCCTGAGTTTGCACTGGCCCCTGATATGCTAGAAGCAGCCCTCTGCAGTGCAAAGGGAGGTTTCTATGGTACTGGGGAGAAGCGGGCATTTCAGCAGCCAACCCAGCCATGTTAGCTGGCCCTTTGCCACAGAGCCCAGGAGCACTGTGGTACCTTATTCAAGCAGCACTGGGGGTGATACCTGCCACAGGCCAGGCTGTGCAAGGCAGCAAAAGTGTGATGAGCTGCAGGCCAGCAGCTCCCCAGCTTGCCAAATCCACTTGTAAATGATCTTCTCGCACTCTTCCTAAACACCCCAAAAATAGACTTTCCTGGCAACTCACCATGCTCTAAGACCTTTCCTGATACAGCTGCATTCAGTCATATGTTGGCATAAAGCTGCTCCCGAGCTAACTTCATGGAAGCTAAACTTATGTGCATGGCTACTTTCCTGGCCACTGCCAATCCCCTTCCTCCACAACCCCAAACCTTCTTTCTGTCCTCATCCTGGAGATCTCTCTGACAGCCTCTCCCTTCCTTCTTGCGCCAGACCTGAAGCACTGGAGTACAGACTACTTGGACTGTGGGGGCACCAAGCAGTCACCCATCAATGTTGACACAGCTCAGGCCATCTTCAGCCCTGACCTGAGGCCGATCCAGCTCTCTGGCTACAGCCTGCCTGCCAACAAGCAGCTCAAGCTCAAGAACAATGGGCACACAGGTGAGGGCAGAAGCAACTGCAGGGGCGGAGCACAAGGAGAAGACGCTTAGAATCTCCCAGCAGGACTGGGTTTCTCTCATGCCCTTCCCCTGGGCTTCGGGAAGGAGATCGTCTTGTAGACTGCAGCCTGCTTGCTTTCTAGGCCAAAAGGGAAGCAACAGGCTGTA
This sequence comes from Donacobius atricapilla, assembly GCA_013397315.1. NCBI lineage: Eukaryota > Metazoa > Chordata > Aves > Passeriformes > Mimidae > Donacobius > Donacobius atricapilla. The sequence goes on along the minus strand of WBMY01006141.1, from coordinate 92,676 downwards.
GAAATTTTACAGGTCCATTTGTTTTCCTGGATGAGGTGAAGTCCCAGGGTGCCCAGAGCCTTTGGGAGCTGGCTCCAGAAATTTGTTAACTCCACATTTTATTTAAAAACGTGTTCCTGGTATTTCTGATGCAGGTTTTCAGCCACTGGTTCTTCCCCTGCATTTCACCTTCAAAGGACTCATCAGTCTCTGGGTGTGACTTAGACTTTAAGCTACCTACATGTCTTTTGGGGCACAATGTTGGCCATCTTACTTTGTCTGTACTTAAAGATTCTATCTCAAGATCTCAGGAAACTTTGATAGGTCTTTTATTTTCCTTCTTCAATGCTAGAATATTTTTTGTGAAGTTCTGGACAAACTTATTCATGTTATTTTAGTATCAGCCTCAGTATTCCAGATATGGAGGAAAACCACATCTTTCCACAGCTGAGGAGGCTGGACCTGGTTGTTACCAGCTTTTACTTGGAGGAGGCAGAATGTTTTGTGCATGCTGGTGTCTGCCAATCCCTGAGCTAAGAAAAGGTTATGGAGAAAGGGACTTAAGAACTTGCTGACGGTGTGATAAGGCACCTCCTTGCCCTGGTAGCCAATGAGATGGAACTGACCTGTGTATACAGCAAACTTGACAGGTCAGGCTTGCTGTGTATGGTCAGATCAGCTACGTGCTGCATGCACAGAGCTCTATATTGTGGCCTCCTGCCCTAATGCGCCTGCAGAGTTAAACTAGTTGAACTCAGTAGTTGCTATTTTAGACACCCTGGCATCTGGTGTTGCTTGGTGTTTAGAAAAGCAGTGAGAGCATTTTCATTGGGGAGGGGGGAAGTACTTTCTCACATGCTTTTAAGATGCCTTTTTTAATTGTGGCAACTACTGGTCTGCTTTATGAAAAGCCATAAATAAATAAAAACTTGCAAACCCAGCAAGATATTTGTACAGTTACTCATTTTGGTAACAAAGTACACATGCTATATAAGCTTTTTTGAAGACCTGAAAATGACTTAGGTAGTTAGGAGAAGGAAAACAGTGGTTTACTTATACAAAAGAAGTGTCAAAGTAGATAAATTCATAGGGAGGGAACAGTTTCTCACTTCCTGTATTTGAGTTTTCTATCTCTGAACCCAGTGGCAAGGAACTCGAGATGGCCAATGACTCACCACAGCCCTGTTACGTGGTTAATCCCAAATCTGTGCCCCATCAGTGACATTACTGAGGGACACCCCATCTGAAAACTGAAAAGGGATTTTACATTAAAAAATAGGAAAGGATGCTTAAAAGGATAGGGTAGCCTTTCTCAGAGTCCAGAGATGGTCCTGATATTTTTGCCACATGTCCAGGTAACTCAATTTTAGATTTGCCACATTGCTACATAAGTCCAAAACAGCTGGATAAACCACATTAAAGTGAAGGGAAAACAAGGTATGAATTTATGGTATACAAAGAGGCAAAAATTTTAGCTGCAAGTGCTTTCGAAATTTTTAATGCATCTGTGCCACTAGCTTCAGTGCTGTCATACACTTGCAGCCTGCTTCATTTGAAAGGTCCCAGCTAGCCAAGAGTTGCAGCTCTCTGTCCAGCTGCCCTGCTCATAGGTATTCACCACTCTGCCAATATCTTTCCCTATGAATTTTGTCCATGATCTCTTTATATTATTCTCACTTACTGAATAAATTGTTGGATAACATTTGGTTTGGAGCTGGCCCCGGGAGTCTTTGCAGAGGGACTCTCCACTTTCCAGCCTTTTCGTAGCAGCTATTTTTGAAGCTGACGTATTTACTGCAGTATCCTACAACCTTAAGTCAGAAGTTGAACCCTGACACATTGGCAGGCTTACCCACAACCTCATGACAGATAGAAGTCAGTGTTTTCTGTTATGACCAATTTTTAAAAACCATGGGTGACTGTTTCCCTTGAGACAGCTCCTTTGCATACCTGTGGAATTGACTGGGCTTTATGTTGTATTACCAACCACTTCCTTCTGCCTCTGCAGTTGTCCTCGATCTGCCCGAGTCCCTGGCTCTCACTGGTGGCTATGCCCAGCAGTACCGAGCTGTGCAACTGCACCTGCACTGGGGCTCCCCATCTGGACCCGGCTCGGAGCACACCATCAATGGGCGACGCTTTGCTGCCGAGGTAAGGAGCCCTCATGGTGCTGGATGCATCTTTTCCCTCATGGTGCCGGGCAGAGAAGGCACTGGAATGCTGTCATGCTCCTCACCTATGGCTCTGCTTGTCACTGGATGTGGGCTCTAACTCCTGGCCAGAATCCTCGGCAGCTCTGTAGCAGTGGAGTTCAGCATAGCTGCCTACACTTTGGTGCTGAGCCAGACTCATGCTGAAGCCTGGTCCTGGGCTGATGGAGCAGGAGCTGCGGCAGTCCCCAGACTTCAGAAGTCCGCTTCCCTGGAGGCTGTGAGCCTGCTTTGGGAGCTACAGGGACTGTTTACTCTGTACACACCATCCTCTTGCTCTGCCAGCTCCCATCTGGTCTTATCCCTCCTTCTCTAGCTGCTGTCCTCAAACTGAGCCTGGCTCTGCAGTATTAGCCCCTGTTATGCAGGATGGAGTGATTGGTTTGCTGTTCCTGACCTAAGAAGATTCTGCAGACAGAGTTTCATGCTGGCTGCTTTTCAGCAGCAGGTTTGCTTGGTCCCATCAGCACTTTCCTTCCCCTGCAGTGGTACTCTTCGCACCTGTATGTCTCTCACAGCCCTTGTGTCAGCAGGCTGTAGCCCTGTGGGAGTGAACATCTCCCAGCGGTGTCCATTCAGAACTGGGATTGCATTTTTCCCTTCCAGATCCATGTGGTCCACTACAATACCAAGTATGACAGCTTTACAGAGGCAATGGTTCACCCAGATGGCCTGGCTGTACTGGGAGCCTTTCTGGAGGTGAGTTCCATGGATCAGTAGGGGGATGATGGGACTGGGGTGGGCAGAGTTGGACACAGTTTTGGGGACTGGCAGTTGTGCAAATGTACTTTAGAAGGGGAGAGAAAGGGCAGACCAGCCCTGATGAGAATGAAGAGGTCACTTGGATAGGGTACCTCTCTCAAGGAGCAATACCTCCCTTCTGGCACTGCCATCACCATCTTGTCTCCCTTTGGCTCCTGGCCTTGCCCTTACTGTGGGGTCTCTGTGTTGCAGGTTGGACATGGGGAGAACCAATACTACCATGAAATACTGAAGCATCTGCTTGAAATCCAAGAAGTAGGTAAGGCTCTGTCCCACCTTGTGCTTTGTCTCAAGGGCTGAAGTCCAGCAGAGAAATCAGCTGTTCAGCAGAGCAAGGCTGCAGCAGGCAGCCTGCCTGCTTTCCCTTGCCTCCACAGGGCAAACCAACTGCTCTTTCTCCAGCGGCTGCTGTGGCACAAGCAGCACCAGACTGCCCATGATCTTCATGCTGTTGTCCTCCAAGGAGTTCGTACCAGTCTCACTCCCATTATGTTTCTTCTCCCAGGACAAGAAGCCTTGGTGTCCGGATTTAACATAGCAGGTCTGCTGCCTGCCAACCTGAAACTCTACTTCCACTATAATGGCTCTCTGACCACCCCTCCCTGCTACCAGACAGTCAAATGGACAATCTTCAACCAGACCATGCTGCTCTCCCACCACCAGGTCTGTCAGGGCAATGAGCTCCGCACTGGGTCTTTCCCAGCCTCTCCCTGTAAGCTGGTGCAGGTGCCCTGTGCCAGTGCCCTGCAGCTCATCTCCTCCCAAAGACAAGATGGATGCTACTCTGTTCACACTTTTCTCCTTCCAGATGTCAATGCTGGTTTCGACCTTGAGAAACCCTGACAACACGCTTTTGCAGAACAACTACCGGCCAGTGCAGAACCTGCATGGGCGACGGGTGCTGGCGAGTTTCCAGACCACCCCTTCAGTGAAGCATTTTCCTGGTAAAGAGAGCATGAATGTGCTCAGGCTGCTCCCAGCAGCAGGGATGCAGTGATGGGACCAGCAGCAGGAGTCAGTGCTTTGTATGTCTAATAGAAACAGAGCATCTGCATGGGTTAGACCTGCCTGGCAAGTGACATGTGGTAGCACTAGTCTTAGGGTCCTGCTCTCTCTCCCATTTCTGCACTTCCTTCACCTGCCTGGAGAAGATTGGTTTCTAGAAACTTACGTTATCTTTAGTCTTGCAGACGTAACAGTAGCAGGACTAGGGGATGCATGGTCAAGAGCAGACAGGCAGGTCCTAGCACTCCAGCTAGCTACTCTAATCCCAAATGCAATAGATAAATTCAGTAGGAGCTGCCAGAGGTACAAGCTGCAAGTGAACGCCCCTCCTCCAAATCCTGCAGGATAGGCAGTGCTGGGGACCACTCCTGAAGGCTGCACTCTGCCAGTGAGGCCTCACAGCCATCCCAGCCAGGCACACAGTCCCCTGCCAGAGAGATCCCTGAATGCTCACCCTCTATTTCTCCTTGAAGGTGTTTCTTGCATTGGTGATTTTCAGGCATGAGTAGAAATCACAATTAATCCTCAGGTGTGACTATCGCTCTGCATCACTGAATTTTTGCCCATTGCGGCTCCCTGAGGTCACTGGGGGTTTTCTGTTCAACATCCTGTTCCTTTTCTGTTCTGATGGTATTTCCTACACCTTTTATGAAGGTGACTAATAGCAACAGCACAGGGTTGGTCCCAGGCCTCTGGGCAATGCCTCAATAACCACACAATGTGGTGCAAGGCACTTCCCTCACCATTCCACCTGCAGCCTGCTCACTAATGGCTCTAGGCTTTTAATCACTGTGGTCTTCAGCCTGGCTAGCAGTTTCCCATGTGGCACTGCATCAAATGCTTCACTGAAGCTGGGAGAGATAAAATCTACTGCATTTTCTTTGTCTAGAATATCACTTATCAAAGAAGGATATCGGGTTAGGCTGGCATGCTCTATCTTTGGTAAACCTCTTAGATACTTTATCATATTTTCCATTTACCTCCAGCCTTTCTTTTACTACTTTCTTGCAGAAGCTGTTCCAAAGCCTCCCAGTGCTGAGGCAAGGGGGAGTTGCCCAGCTCTATCTTTTTTTTTTTTTTTTTCATTCTTTGCTATTTCTATACAAAAATCTTATCAAAGCTACAAAGGTCTTGTTCCAGAAGTGCCAGGAGAATGTCCCAGGACCCTCGAAAGAGGTTACTGCCTTGTGTGCACAGGATTGTTGGGGGTTTCTCCCCACATCAGTGCTAACTCCCTGCTTTAGCCCTGGGGCTGCTGAGCACTTAGACAGAGTGCTGTGGGGTCACATCTTGTTCTGCTTCTAGCTGCACCTTCTGTGCCCATGCTTGTTGATCTTTTCACCAGTCACCTCCAGTTCAGGATAACCACTCCTGTCCCCAGCTGCTGGGTGGAGGTCGCAGCTTTCCCACAGCAGCCATGTAGCTGGATAGAGCCCATAGATAGTGCCACTCTGTGCACCATACCCAAGCCATGTACAGATGATAATGCAGCTCTCTATAGGCCATGCTTTTTTGCTGGGCAAACATTTGTCCAGCATAGCTCCCTCCCAGTACACAGGGCCGCCAAGCCATCCCCATGCCAGGTGCCCTACCTGCAATGCGTGGCTGCCTCCTCCCTCAGAGCTGCTGATCATCTCACTGCAGGCAAATATCCCCATGGCTGCTGCCTGCTGGGCTCAACCCAGGTGCCTCTCTGGAGTCTCCTGTGGGGTCCGATGTAGTCATGGGGTGCTGCACTGCTCAGCATCCTTCCTGCCTCCTAGGCTGTGCCAACAACTGTAGGGAGAGTTTCTGGCTGGGCTCAGCAAGGCTCGGGTGTGGGCTGTAGTTCAGGGATCCTTTTTTCTCCCCTTTTCTCATGCTTCTGGTAGGGTGTCAGGCCTGGGCTTCCTGCAGCAAGATGCTGTGAGCTGCTCAGGATGTGGCAGGCAGCTCTCCCCTGCTCATGGGTGATGATGAGGAGTCTTGTGGGCAGCCCTCTTTCAGAAGTGGGGCCCAAAGGCCTGCAGGTTTGAGATTTACCTCCCCAAACACTTCAAAGGCAACGCCCTGACTGTGTTGTCTCTCTTTACAGGTAGTGATGATTCAGCAACAGCAGGTAGGTGAGGGGCTGGTACAAGGCATGGGAAGATGTGCAGGGGGTGTACCTGCCTGGGAATTGGGGTCCTGTGCAATCCATGTGCTGAGTTGGTGGTGGGCAGCCACAGTGGGTTTGCAGGGCTGCTCTAGCACCCACACTGCTCGTTCTCATGCTCTGGTCTTTTGTCTCCTTTCCAGAAGGACACTCCAGCTCATTTCATGCAGGTAAATGTGCTCAGCCAAGACTGGTCCTACCAGCCTGCTCCTTGCCTCTTACTCAGCCAGTAGTGGAAGGGGATCACCCCCAGAGTAACACACCTATGCTTGGCTTGCAGGAGATGTGCTGGCAGTGCTCTTTGGGGTGCTCTTTGCTGTCACAGCACTGGCCTTCCTGCTGTACATCTACAAGCACCGCAGCCAGAATGCACGGTGAGCAGTGGGGAGACATAGGACAGTGCCTGGGGTAGAATGGGTCCAGGGCACAAGAAGAGGGTTTAATGGCGGTTTGAGGCAACAGGACCCTCTGTCTGGTCTAACAGTCCCTTCCTCTTTCTTTCCCCACCAGGCTGGACTCGCCGACCAAATCCAAGGTCATCTACACAGCAGCCAGCACTGAGAACACCGCATAAACTCCTCACCTCTGTGGCAGACCCAGCCCCATGGGCTCAGCCTGCCACCCCACCTCCCCTCACCATCATCCCAGCTCAAGGAACATCAGTGCTCCTGCACGCCTTGGCTGCACAGGCTGCTCACATGGACTGTTTGTCTGGGGATAGCATTTGGCCCTAATAGATATTTTTGTTATAAAAAAGGATAAAAACTATTAAAAAAAATAAAATCATCCCATGGTACCTACTGTCTCTGCTGCCTTTGTGGGAAGCCATGGGGCAGGAAAGAGCACCCTGGTACAGCTGGAACGAACCATAATGGAGAGGGGTGGGCAGGGACCCCTTCCCAACTAGCAAAGACAGCATCAGCCTCTGTGCACCAGGCAGAGCTCCAGAGTAAGCAGCACAAGGCTTCTTCTACAGCCCAGCCCTGCCCTCCATCACTCTGGGACTTCTTCCTCCTCTTATTTGTGCAAAGCATTGGAAAAACATAGCTGTGGTTCGGTAAGAAAGGCAGAGCTGAAGGTGGCAAGAGCCACTGCTCGCTTGCTGGCCAGCCCCCACCCAGCTCACCTCCGGCTTTTTCATAGCTCTATTAGCCAGAACAACCCTAGATCTCTGGCTACCTCTCACCTTTCACGCTGGCTTCTGTGGAGCTGGAGAAAAGTTCCTTTATGGCCATGGCAAAACCAAAAGAAATTGGCCCTGTCTGGGAGAGGAGAGGAACCTGCTGCTCTCCAGCCCTCAGCAGCCTCCACCCCAAGACTGTAAAATTACAGCACAGCCACTGTTAGAATGGACAGAGCAGAGGCAAGGCCTGAAGGCAAATGGGGTCTGCAACTGCCAGACCATACACCTCCAGTCACACCAGCATAACCCATTGTTACCACTGCTTGTACCTTCCCCACAAGGGCAGCACTACTGACCACACACAACCTCACTTGTCTGTGGTACTTAATTTTATTGGTATAAAAGCCCACTGTGGATAAAACTGCCTTTTCAGCCCAATGGCAGTTTCTCCCTCCCAGCCCTGTGGCACAGAATCAGGGCTGGTACCTGCCTGAAAATCCCCAAGAACAGGAGAGGGCAATGATCCATTGGAATGGTCCCTTGAACCCCCTCCCAAATCTGTGCCGGCAACAGCTGTGGCATTGCATCTCCTCCCAAGCCCTCCACCACCCTCCATACCCACTGGGTCCTTTGGATACTTTTTCCCTCTCCTCCTCTCATCTTGCATGCTATCAGTATCCATGGGTGCCCCAGCACTATCCTGCTACACCAGGATGCCAGCTCAGTCCTACCAGGGCTGTGGCTCCTGGGGCAGCAGGACTGGGCAAAGAGGTGGAGAAAGGGGCACTACAGCAGTCAGCCACGATCCAGGGCAAGGCAGCACTTTGCAAAGCCCCTTCCTCCACCCTGCAGTGAGGAGGCAATGCGGACTTCCTGCCCTGGCATGGGGGGCAGCACATCTGTGGCAGCGGGGGGAGAAGCGATGGGTTTCTTTGGGCTCAGGCCTCCAGCAGTCTAACTGGGGCTGAGCTCACAGCAGGGCCAGCAAAGTCAGGTCCCCCAAAACTGAGGTGTTTTATAGGGACTCCCAAAGGGGTGTTGGAGTGAGCCAGGCTCAGCCACACCAGTCGGCTGGCTGCCACAGTTGGACCCCAGTGCCTGCCCCACCAGGGCTGGCTGGGGTCCCCCAGTCCAGGAGAAAAGATATTGCAAAGAAGATGATGGCCGATCCTGCCGCCAGGATAGGAGGGGAGGGGAGGGGTGGCTGGGGACTGGAACATCCTGCAGGGCCTCAGGATCCTGGTTGGGGGCTGGCTCCGCTCCGTAAACCTACAGGAACCAAGAAGAGAAACAGTGAATTTTCACCACAATCTATGCCACTCCTCCCAGGAGAGGCAGTAACCTGACCATGGCCTCAAAAGCCACCGGCTCCTCTGGTCTGGGAGACAAGGGGATGATGCCCTTGTTTGAGCCATTGGGACAACCTCTCGTCATCTCAGGACCAGTCCTGGTACCCCATGAGACCCAGAGTGTCCCCCACCCCCTTTCTGGAACAACACTTACAGAGCAGGAAGCGCCGCAGGTTCTGCACAGATCCCCCCGAGAGTAGGTAAGCCCAGGCAGCAGCAGCAACCATCAGCAGGTAGGAGGGCACCAGGCTGCCCACGTACAGGGGGTTGCAAAATGACTGAAGAAAGAGGCATGAGAAGAGAAGGGTGAGCGGGCAGGAGAGAACAGGGACAGGACATATGGCAATGTCACCATCTCAGTGAATCGAGTGGGACAGGCAGCACCAACCCCAGGATTTTGTTTGTGAAGGGCCAGCTCCTCTGCTACTGCTGACGGCTATTTCCTCCCAGCACAGGGACCAGTACTCTAAATATAGGCCCCAGCACAGAGCCCTGCTCCCAGTTACTCACCAACCCTGAAACAGTGAGATGCATGATAACGACTGCTGCGATCTCCCACCAGCGCCGGTGCTCGCAGCCATGAAAGAAGAGGATCCCCCAGAAGGTGTGAAGGAAAATCAGCACCATGGTCATAAAAGCTGCAGGGAGAAGCAGAGGTGTCACCAGGGAATCACCCACCTGACCTGGCCTGCAGGCTTGGGGAAGGGATGGAGATGAGTCAGTAAAGGGAGGGTAAAGAAACAGCTTGGCTGGACTGGGAGGTGTTGGGTCAGACTCTGAGTGTGGGAGACATGGAAAGAAGAGCAGGGATCATCACAGGGAACAGCAAGAAGGGTTTGTCACAGAGGTACATGACAGGGGACTATAAGGGGCTCAGGTGGGTGAGGGTGCAGCATGAACGAGACAATGTAAGAGGGAAAACTCTAGTGCCTCATCTGCTGCCTCTGTGGTGAGGCAGAGATGTGACCGAAGGCTGCCAGTTACTTACCTGAGGTCAGGAAATACAGCTGTGAATCCCCATGGATGCCCACAGTGCCAGGCCCTAACGCGTCTGCCAGGAGATTGATCATGGAGAAGGCGCCGCTCATGAGACCAAAGCCCACACCAGCCACTGCCGGAACAGGGACACTGTTAAGCTCTGAACCTCGCAAGGGTGATCCCATGCACCTCCCAGCGAGCTTTGGCATGAGAAATCTCACTTTACTCTCAGTACCATGCCCAGCCCTGCCCAGCCTCGCCCCCTGCCCCGCGGTCAGGGTGCTCTGCTCTGCACAGCACTCACCATATGCCATTTGCTGAATGGAAATGGGGGAGCAGCCGTCCTCGCTGAGGGCCACCAGCCCCTCAATGGCCTTTCTGTGGGGTGAGAGTACACTGGAGCCCAGCACAGCCAAGCCACCTCCAAAGACATGGTGCAGGATTCACTCTGCACCATGCCACCTTCCTGGCAACCTCCCCCTCCCTGAGCAACACCCACCACGGAGATTGTCCATGTGACTGTACCACCAGACAAACCAGGCATGTGAAAATCACGTGAGACCACATAGAAAGATTTTCCACAGAGGAATGTGGGTGCCAGCCAGCCCGGCAGAGCAGGGCTGGTGTGAGCAGGATGTTGGGTGTAAGGCAAGCAGCACCCCCGCATGGAAAGCAGCCCCACTGCAGGCGTGGGAGGCTGTACCTGATCTCACACTCAAGGAAGATGTTGAGTAACAATGGAGGAGGTGCAGGAAGAGCTCGAAGAGTTAGAAAAATTCTATGGGGAGAGAAACTGGGAGAGGACAGGCTTCATAATTTGTGCCAACTAGAGGGGTGACAGGTGAGGAGGATGCCAGGCAGCTCCTCAGCCCGGGGAAGACAGCAGTGCTTGTGACCGGAGAGCCGCAAGGCAAAGGAAACGCAGTGGTTTTATGTCAGAGGCTGCTCCGTGGAGCTCTGCTACCCTCTACCTGCCCGCCTCCGGCACGGCCCTGCCGCAGGGAGCGGCGCGAGCCTGCCGCCACGGCTCCCCCATAGCATTCTTCCAGCTTCCAACCAGGAAGACCCGGGAATATAAAGGACACCTCCCCATGCCTGCCTGCCCAGCCCCAGCACAGTGTCCATTCATCCACAGGACAGGTTGCAGCACGTGCTCTCCTGGCAAAAAAAAACCCCTATGTTCCAAGACAATGGTATCAGGAAGGCTGGGAGCTGCCCAGGCTGGTCTGAGACTGTGACCCCAGGTTGGTCAGGGCACCAGATCCTCCAGACCTTAGGGCTGCTCTGCCCCATGACCTGAGACCTACAAAGGTCAACACACTGAAACAGGTGCCACCCACGTGCTCAGGGTAAGAACTGAGGCAGCTTCCTGCCACACTTGACATTATCCCTCAGTCCAGCAGCACATGGGCAAAATCTGGCACCACGACAGATAGGAAGACTATCCAGCAGCACTGGCATAGTGGGGGAGATGCCATTACCTGAGAAGCTTGTAGTAAAGGAAGCGGAAGGCCTCCTGCAGCAGCACAGAGAACATCACCCCAAAAATCAGGAGCCCCTTCTGCAGCCGCTCATCCTGGGGGTTGCTGGCTTTCACTGCGATAAACCAGATGAGGGACGAGAGTAGCAGTGACACCAGCCAGAAGAAAGCCCTGCAAGAGACAGAGCTTGTTGACATCAGTGCTGTGCCAGAGCCCCTGCCATGCTGGGACTGGCACTGGCAGCTGTGCCTCAGCCTTGCCCACTCTGTGACTAGCATCAGTGTCATTCTGGTACCAATGCTGGGCACGTGGTGTCTATATGGGTCTCACTCCTGCGCTGTGCCTGAGCTCCTGCCCTGCTAGTCACCAGAACTGGCACCAGCGCCCCTGTTGTGTCCACAGCAGTACCAGCACCAGGCTCATATCCATGCCAGTATCAGTTCCAGTACCACATCCTTCTGGTCCCACAGTGGTTTTCCAGCTGCATAAGTACACCAGTACCATTACCAACCCTCCACTGGTACGGTACGAGTTCTTGTGTCTACGATGTGCTGTGACAGTAAGAGAAACAATACTGGTGCTCCTGTCATGCAAGCAACAGCACTAGCATGAGTACTGGTGACTCCAGTGAATCCACAATAGCACCAGGATGTGTGAGTCCAGCAAATCCACCACAGCACCAGCATGAGTCCTGGTGCCTCCAGTGAGCCCACCACAGCACCAGCATGAGTACTGGCGTGCCTGTTGTAGCCACGACGGTGCCTCAACCTCTACCAGTCACATGCCTATCACAGCCCTGATGGCACCACCACCGTGTCACACCCATACTGGTACCAGCACTCCTGTCACACCCACACTGTACCAGCACCGTCACCGGTACCAGCACCCCTGTTCCGACAACAGTGATCGTGTTGAGGCTCTGGAACCAGCACCCCATCGCATCCGAACTGGTACGAGCACCAGCAGCAGAATTAGTGCCC
>WBMY01006141.1:23783-80607 GCA_013397315.1 Donacobius atricapilla | reverse complement strand
ACCCGAAGAAGACGGCGAGCGTCATGTCGGCGGGAGCGGGGACACGGGACCGGGGTCGGACCCGGAGCTCGGACCGGACGGGCCCCGCGGCCCCTTCCCCNCCGGAACAGCTTCCCGGGGAAGCGGTCGTGGCGCCAGCCGGGCAGAGCTCAGGGTGCGCTTGGTGAACGCTGTCAGGCACACGGTGTGTCCCGTGGGGGTCCTGTGCAGGAGCAGGGCTCGATGATCGCTGTGCGTCCCTCCCAGCTGGGCATGTCCCGTGATCCTGTGGGGACGCAGCCTGCGCCGAGAGGAGCTTGGCCTCGTGCCCACGGCCACCCCGGGCGTGGGGCCCTGCGCGGCTCCCCAGGAGCAGGGGCTGGGCGAGCTGTGCGGGCTGTCCCGTCCCCAGTGGTTCTGTGTTCTCTCCACCCGGCAGCTCCAGTCCAACCCCGTTTCAACGAGGCTGGCACAGAAAAGCACTTCAGGGCACTTCCCACTTACAGACACCCACACCTCAACACACACCCTTTCCGCCTCCAGAAGACTTTGGACAGGAGCACTGGATGTAGAGCTCACCACTGCTGAACCGGCAGAAATACCACTCCCATGCCAGTCTTGGCACATGCAGCAAGGTTAGAGAAGGCTTTTGATGGGTCTGGGCTTCGTTAAGTCATGGAAAATAAGCCCTAAGAGGCCAAATTCACAGCAGAGCACTCCAGTGTGGAGTACAGAGGGCTCTCCTGAACTAGGGAAATGCCCGGGGAGCAGTGACATGTGGGTCCCAGCATATCCCCACCGGCTCATGGGCTTGCCCTCACAGCCAGCAAGGTGGTAGCTGGCAGTGGGAATCACAGGATCTTTCCAGTTGGTCCAGGGGCACAACTGACGTTTGGCTTGGGCACCAGGGTTTACAAGGCCAAGTCATGCCCCATGGCGGAGAGAGGGGAAGTTTTGTCCCTGCCTAAGATTTCATAACTTTGCAAAACAACCCAGAGTCAGCCCACCTGGCTCAGGCAAAGTCGCATCTCACTCTGGAAGCCAGGGACATCCACTTACAATTCCTGTGTTACTTTCAGTTACAGCTCTGGGGATTCTGCCTGCTTGGCCAAGAGAGCCTCTGGGAGCTTGCTCCTGGGCAAGGAGGCGTGAGGGGTGGAGATGAAGGCTGGGGCTTGACAGCTGGGAGATGTGGCTCCGGTGGCTACAAGGTCAGGGAGGAGGGGTCACAGCAGGAGCTGTCACCAGGGACATCACCAGGCTGCCCCAGCCTCACCACAGCTGGATTCTGGTGACCAGTGAGTGTGCTTGCAGAGTAATGCTGAGCTGAGGGATAGAGGCAATGCCAGGGTGTTTCTGATGAGAAGAAATGCAAATGCCTCAGGGCAGACTGGGCAGAGAACTGTACTTGGGGCTGAAGGAAGAGGAGCTTAGAGCACTCAATGGTGGCAGGTGCCCAGAGGGGCTTTGGGGGGACATCCTGGCTGTCCCCAGTGCCCTGCTCCCTCCCACCCAGACCCACTCTTTCCATCCACCAGGCCTTGACTCCAAGACTTGTGTTCTTCGTAGCTCTGTTGACTTTCCAGCCCAGACTGCAGCATCATGACCAGGCCAACATGGACACAGCCAGGTAGATAGAAGAGTGTGAGGAATATCTGCATCATGAGATGACTTGGCTGCTGCAGGTGATAGAGGGGAAGAGAGGCACCATGGAAGCCCCACTCCTTTCTGTAGTGCAGCAGCAGTGGCTGTTTTGAAGTGCTGTAGCAGCTCTGGTCCTGGTCGCTGTGGGCTGCTGGCTGGACAGGCAAAGGAAGCATGCCTCTGCCAGCTGCAGGGAGCAGAACAGCTCCAGCAGCAAGGAGGAGGACAATGGCCAGAGGAAGTTCAAAGGTACCCGCAATGGTCTCAGAGCTTTGTGATCTCCCCATCCATCACCAACAGAAACATTCAACCTAAAGCCGGCTGGGGCTGTGAGTAACATGATCTAGTTTAGAGTGACCCTCCTCATTGTGGCAATGATCTTTACAGATCACTTCTCACCCTAGCTGTTCTGTGACTATAAGCAGGACCTGCCCAGCACTTGAAGCATGGACCAGCATGATAGAATCAAGACCAGTGATTTTATCATCTCCTAAGGCAATACTATGAAGTTCATCAAAATGATTATCATAGCCCAATCCCCAAAACCAGTAAACGTCAACATAGGGAAGACATCCTGCAAGAAAGGCATCACATAACAGAACCCTGATAACAAGTGCTTTTTTTTCTTTTTTGTTTTTGCTCTGAAAGGCAATAAACCTTGTGACCAGCAACTGCCAAAGCAATGCAATGAAGTCCACAAAACTCCCTTTTTGCCTGTTACCCTGTTGTAAGCCTGTCTTGCAGTACTGACACTCCAGTGCTGGTCCCAGATCCCCTGAGCAAATGGAGCAGGGGCGACATGTCCTCCTGTACTGCACATGGGGCATGCTCATACAAAATTGAGACAGCACCACATGGTCCTCGCTATCCATGCTTCCCTCCAGGTGCCTTGTCCTCTGCTGGCATTGACAAGTCAGTAATATTAATTTGGGGACTGGGAGATTTGTGTGGCACTTGGCTTTTGGGGGTCTGACCTGTTCTGAAGTCCTCCAGAGCGTTGCAAAACCCTCACAACTTGGCAATGCAGTTTTTCTGGCCCTCACCCCAATGTCTCAAGCTGTGGATACAGGGAGAGACTGAGGGGTGGCAGCAGTCTGTGCCTGGCTCTGCACAGCTTGACTTGTCTCATCAAAATATCTCAGATGCTCTTTGTGTGGTCCTCCTACTCCAGCATGTAGTTCAAGGGCATTGAACAGGAAGGATTCGGAGATGAAATGAGGCACTGGAGAGATGAGAAAACTGTAGCAGAGGTGAGAGGCTGCTGAAAGTTAATGTGCCGGTATATCAATGGGGTGGCAACCAACAGCAGGGCTGAAAACTGTCTGGGGAGATCTTCAGTCTGCCAGGCCAAAATAAACAAATCCAAAGGCTGAAATTCTATGGGAGAGGTGGAGAGAGAGGAAGGGAGGAGGGCATAGGCACTTCAGTCCCCAATGTGGGTCTGTGACACCTGTAGGGAGACATGCTCCTATGCCAGCAGTTCCACAGTGCCCCATGCTCCCAGAACTTTCCCTGGCCTACCTATTTCTCTGTGAGGCCACAGAGGAAAAGAGATGGATGGAAAAATGGAGGAAATGCAAAGCTTTGCTGAACCATGACAGCTCATGTCTTTCTCAGGCTGAGCATCTCCTAGGAGCAGCAGTCAGAATCTCACTGCCATATCACAGGCAGTTCAAAGGAATAAAAAGTCTCTTGCAGCAAGGTGTAAACAGTTAAGTCAAGTGGACTGGTCCAAACCAGGAGGCAGCAGCAGCTAATGGGGAAAAAACAGTGGGTGTGAAAGGGCTCTTTGTCCCAGCAGGAAGGAGAAGGGCGCCCAGAGGCTGGGCACTGGGACGCACCCTGACTGGGGCACAGGGCAGGGTTGTTTGTAGTGCAGGGTGCAGGCTTCCAGAGAAGAGGTGCTTTTACATGCTGGCTCTTTTCGAAGGCAGACAACCCCCTTCCTGGAAGGTGCTTTCACTAAACAACAGGATGGCTCAGCTGATGCACTGCAGAAGGGGAAGGCAGGCCCAAGGAGGAGCTCCAGCCCTTGTGCAGGCACAGCTCAACAGTCCAAGACACCGTGTACTACCCTCCGCTCCAGCTCCTCCAGGCCCAGGGTGGGAGACTACAGCTCACAGCAGACTTTGTAACCTTGGAAGAATGAACTGAAGATGAGCACCCCATGCATGGGGAGCTTTTTTCCCTGCTGTAGACGGCCTTAGAACAACAAAACAACTGCTGGGCCATGGAGAGGGCAGGAGGCCAGCTGCACCTGGGCAGGAAAGAGATGCAATCTCAACACCCTCCTTTCCTGACCTGAGAGGCGCAGCAAATAAAGGAAAGCAGATAACAAAAGCCATCAGTCAGTCTCTTGCTGGGTCCGGCTTGACAAGGGGTCAGGATGAATTGTGTTTCCTGGCAGTATGTGGATGTGCTTTAAGAGGGATATCCGCTGGGTAGCATGGGACAACAGGGCTTGATCCTCATCATGGAGGAGCCTGAACTGAAGGGCAGGACTAGATAATGGCTTTGGGCATCCCCAGGAAATCCAGGCCATTTTGGTAACAGCAATGAGACACATCCTGATGCTCTTCAATTTGAGTTGGAGAAAATACAGCAAGCCAGCAAGAAATTTCCTGAACACTTTGTCTGCTGCATTATTTGCTACCTTCTACAGCTGTCCCTCAGCCAGGCATTCAGTCACTGGCAATAGAAATTGCAACTAGTACAAAGGGTGAGCAGCTAATCCCATACCTGGAGAAGACCCTGACAACTAATAATGTGTGCATGCATGATCATGTCCTTGTGTGTTCCCTCATTGTCATAAACATGAACCCTCCATGGAGATGTCAAGGACCTTGTAGCTTCCCCAGCTGTCATGCCAGTAGCCTGCAGACTATGGAAGGGGACACACAAGTGACATGGTTTATCACTGTGTACTTGAAGAGGATGGTGAATTTGGATTGAGCTTGAGACCTGAAGGTTTCCTCTGCATTCCAAAGAAGTGATGGAGATGAGGGAACACAATCCAAACCATATGGTTATCATTCTGAACCTGCCAGAGCCACAGAGGTCCTGCAGAGTTTCCATGCATGAGCTGAGGAGACCCACACCTCCTCTCCCAGTGCCTGTACCCACCCAAAGAACCAAACATAGCCACCTATCTTGTCAAACTGCTTTAATATTTGGACATAAAGACAGGACAGAGCCAGTTAGGCTGTGCACAAACAAGATCCCCTTGAGCAACAGTGCAAGGCTGCTGAGCTTCCCTTCTCAATGGGAGGTGTGGATTTGGCCAAGATGCAGTTCAGCTGATGACGACATCCTGAGCATGCCAGTGGAGTGCATGTGTTGGGTAGGGAAAAGGGATAGGGGCTTGTGAGGACAGCTCAGAGGTTGTTCAGCTCCAGTAAGGTCTGGTCCAGGACCTGGTGTATCCCCACGTTCTCCTCTTTGGCACTGGCCAGGCTCTCTGTGAATACAAGGGACACCCAGCCACGCACACAGACACAACCCAAATGTACCCAGGTGCAGCAGGACCCACACAAACCACGCCAAGCAGCGACACACACACGCACACAGATGGACATTTCAGTACAGCAATGGCCTCCAGTCAAATGGGGCTATGTATGTAGAGCATAGCCCACACAAGTAGCCCCATTTCTGGCAAGGATGAGCCCAGCCACTGTGGGATCTGCCAGAGAAGCCAGGCCATCAGGCTGGTCACTGGGGCAGGCAGTTACCATTCTTCAGCATTTCCATCTTCCCAGGGTGCCCTGTGGCTGAGCACTGTGGAGCAGTGCCACTGGCGAGTACCGTTATTTGGCCAGACACTGGGGCATCGCCACTGGCCAGCTGCGGGCATGTGCACAAACCCTTGGCCAGCAAAAGCAGAGAACCAATGCCTGCCACATGACCCAGCAGTGCTCCGCGAAGAAAAGGAGTGAGAAAACAGCCCATTAACAGCCCAGAAGAGTGGGCAGAGGACAACAGAGAGATAAGGAGCAGAGCTAACAAGGCGACAGGGGTAAGCTCTGCCAGGCAGCCTGATGCCAAGGCAGTCTCCCTCTGGTGTTCATTTCCAAATGGCATCCTGCTTCCCCCAGAGATGGGGATGGAACAAGACTTCTGTCCACCCATGTCCCAGTGTGCCCTGCTAGCCTCTTCCCTGTCCCAAGTGTGGGGCAGCAGGTCTTACTGGATCCCCAGCTCCTTTCCCAGTCTTACACACTCCTTTCCCATTACACCCTGATGTCATCCTGCTTTAGAAGAGACAGAAGGTAGAAAATGAACCTTTGGAAAAGGGATGCAGGATTTGAGATAATCTCATATACTACCTGATGAACAGGACCAGCACCCTCCAAGGACCTCTTTCTAAGGGGATTCTCCCTGCACAGTTTGAGGTGACCAGGGTGAGGAGGAAGAGGCTGCCCAGTGACTCTTGGGACAAGGGGAGGAAGGCAGCAATACAAACCACCTCATCTCTCCCCAGGAGAGCCAGAATGATGCCAGAGGACAGCTATCACTATGTGGGCATCCCAGGACATCACAAAACCCTTCATATCTCTCCCACAAAAAACTGATCAGCTCCAGAGGGGCTCCCTCTCCTGCCCAAGCAGGGTAGTTATCCCTATGAGGATAAGGCAAGGCTTCACACCCTGCCTCACCCCAGCAGGGAGGGGCTCCCAGCCCTGAGCCAACCTGGCCAAAATGGGGCAGGGAGGCTGGGCCGGGGCCAGGAGCTCTGGGCAGCTCAGTTGTTAAGTTCAGTAAGGATGACCCGCAGCTCGTTAGTGAGAACACGGTTTTTCTCGGCCTCCTGCTGAGAGCGCTCTAGAGAAAATGGAGACATCAACGCAGCACAGGAAAGAGAGAGAAAAAAGTGAGTTAGTGAAAAGAGACAGCATTTCTGAAATCCTTCGCTGGAAACACCACAAGCTACCCAGCCAGTGGTGGGATACAGCTGGACTGGCAGGAGGCAGCCAGTCTTGGTGAAGGGACAAGGCTATAGGTACATCAATTTGGAAACTGGGTTCTGGGACATAGTAGGGTGGTGAGGAAGGAGGAGGTGGATCAGGACCAATTTAGGGATCACAAGAGATCACTGCTGAAGGGTAAGCACCAGCCTCTTCACCAAGGGGAAGTGATGCAGGAGCTATGACAAGGCTGAGATTGCTGCCTGTAGGCAGTGTCTCAAGTGGAGACAGGGAATGGACAGGACCCAGTCTAACCCTGACATTTCACACCAAAAGACTCATGGAGAAGATGGCATGAGATGAGGAAAGCTGTGGATGAGAGAGGGTGGCTGGGGTCAGCACAATGGCCCTGTCACACTCAGCCTGGCAGTGTGGGAGCCTCTTAGGTCTCAGCTATGGTCAGCCCAGAGGGCCTATGATTGTAAGCTACCTGCAACCACCTCCTACCACACTGCTGACAATACCCACATGAGACAGGCAGGAGATGAGGAACAGAGTGGCATGAAGAAAACAAAGGAGAAACCAATGTTAAAATTTTATTGATATCAACTCATTAACCCAGAGGGACAGAACACAAAAGAAAAGTCAGGAGATGCAAACTGAAGAGCAATGTGCAAAGGACAGAAGGGTGAGGGGGGAATGGGGGTTGCCTGCCTGCCAGGGAACAAGGTATCTGCACAGTTGGATCCAACCCTCTATCCCCCAGGCCTGAGCTTTGGCAGTGGAGGTGCCGCTTCCCCAGTGCAGGTCATCCCCTTGCTGGGGCCAGCAAGCAGCACCGGAGCACTTTGCTGGAAGTATATGGGGGGGAAATGGCCCCCCAGCCCCGGAGCTGCAGGGTCCCCAGTGCTTCTGCTGCTGGGGAGCCAAGGAGGGAGGGAGCTGCTGGAACAAAGGGCTTCTGGGCACAGTCCTCATCCCCAGGGCAATGCTGTGGCATGGGCCTACAACTACACTGTCCAGTCAGTATGTGGGGCTGCTCTCCTGCCCTGGACAAACAGCTCTAAGCACCTACATCTTGTCTCCCCAAAGAGGGGTACAGCAGGAACACCCCGAGTCAGCTCCTGTCCCAAAGGAGCTGATAGACAGGCACAGGCTAGGTAGGACAGAGGAGGACAGAGAGGGCAGGGAGAGAGGTGGGATGGCCAGGCAGGCAAACAGCTGAGCTGGGGAAAGGAGAGACAGGCAGGGAGCGGGTGCAGTGCTGGTGCCCAGCGTGGGGCTCAGAGGGAGGTGATGTCATTAAGTGCATTGTCCAGCTCCTCGCTGATGGCTTTGTACTTCATCTTCTGTGCATACACTTCATCTGCAGGTGGGGACAGGCAGGTAGATGGTGGAATAGAGTGGAGGACACAAGGTGGAGAGGAAGAGTGGCTGTGAACAGCTGGCTGAGGGCAGCAGGGGTGTGCAGGCACAGGCAGCAAGGATGTGACCCTATTCCCCCACCCAAGGGCAGGGCCCAGACCCCAAGAGCTCTGTGCTCCCGTACCAGATGCCACAGCATCTCCACTCTCCACTCCCAGAACTCTTGCCAATCCCCTTCCTCTGACCAAGCATTGTCCAGCCCCACTAGGGGCATGGTGTGTCCAGTGCCACCCCAGGAAAGAGGGACACAGGGCTGGTGAGGACATTTTACCTTCTAGGTCATCAATGGTTTTCTCCAGCTTTGCCACAGACCTCTCTGCAAATTCCGCCCGGGTCTCAGCCTGTGAGAAGCACAGTGGGGAAAGGGCGAGCTGCAGGACACAACGGGTAATGCATGCTGCACTGCACCCCAAATCTGCCCCATTTGCAGCTTGGCACCCTTCTCCAGAAGCCCTCTCGTGGGAAAGGCAAGGGAAAAATGTAACTAGGGCTTCATGGATCCTCACACCCTAAATCAGAACAGACTAATGAAGGTCATTGCAGACCCAGATGATGCAGGGCTGCAATTCAGGAAACCGTGAGAGGACATAGGCATAATGGGGTCAAAACCCATTCAGGATGGCAAGGTTATGCCTGCACTGATTCAGTAACAGCCCTACACCCCTTACCTCCTTCAGCTTTTCCCCTAGAAGCTTGATTTCCTCCTCGTACTTATCCTCCTTGGTGGAATACTGCATAGAAAGAGACAGGCACCTGTGAGTCCCAAAGCATGCCTCCAGCTGTCCTTCAGCCCAGCAGGAGACCACAGCATTCCCAGACCCCACGCATTCTTCCCAACCCCAGCAGTCTCACTAGGTCCTACCTTGTCAGCCTGGGCCTCCAGGGACTTCAAGTTGTTGGTGACAATTTTCAGCTCCTCCTCTAGGTCACCACATTTACTACATCCCAAGCAGGGCCGGCAGGAAGGGGGGAGTGGGGCCAGAGGGCAGGAGAGAGGCAGGAGCAGAAAGAACAGGCATTGGGAAGCAGGAAAGAAAGAGAGAAAACAAGTTGAGAGAGGAGAAAACTCAGTGCAGGTAGACCAGGAGCAGAGTCACTGTGAGCAGGAGATGCCAGGACGCATCTGTTCATCCATTCCTTGTGCTTCCTTGCACCGATACTTTGTGCATCACCACCAGCCAAGCTCTCGCTGGTCCTGACAAGGGGAAGCAGGGATGGAGGGATGGAGGAGCATGCCCGGCCTGCACCTACTGGAGAGGGAGGCAAGGGAAGGCCAGTGGTGGAGGCAGCAGTGCAGAAAGGAGAGAGGTGGTTCACATGGTTCAAGAGACAGCAACAGAGAGAGGGGGCTGCTGCACATCGCCCCACGCCCCTGCCCCAGTACCTCTTCCTCTGAGGCAATGAGGGATTTGAGAGACTGGTCCATGGTCCGCAGCTCTTCTTCCAACTGTCTCACTCGGCTGCGGTGGAAGAGGGGCACCCCAGGAGGGGGACAGCAGAGAACAGGGTCAAGGATGTGATGGCGGTGGGTTGGCATACCCCTACCCCCAGCCTGCAATCCCAAAGACCACCCCAGTGACAGACCCTGCTGTTCCCAGGGATGGACATCCCCATCCCCATGTCTGCCAGGGATTTGGGACAAGGGTTGTGTGGGACCCCTGCACGCTGCCCACCAGGAGCCCCACTCACCTCTCCGCCACCTCTGCCCTCTCCTCTGAGCGCTCCAGCTCTCCCTCAAGGACAACCAGCTTGCGGGCAACCTGTTCATGGCAGCAAGAGACCCATGTTAGCCCTGTGCTTGCCCCAGCAGGGGGCACAGGACTATGAGCAGCTGGCTCTGGGTGCTCCCAGGGTGTCAGGACTGGGGAATGGGGTACACACCTCCTCATATTTGCGGTCAGCCTCCTCTGCTATGTGCTTCGCCTCCTTCAGCTGCATTTCCTGGAGTTCCATCTTTTCTTCATCTTTCATGGCCCTATTTTCAATGACCTTCATGCCTCTGAGGAAAGACAATGCCAGGAGATGTTACTGCTGTGGGTCAAGGTGTCATCTGCACATCCTGTCTGCCCATCTGCACATCCTGTACCCTAACCACACCAACCCTCTAGATTCAGAGACGTGGGACATTGCTCAGGGAGGATGGCACATAGGAGGATCACACCACCAGTACCCCAAAAATGGTCCTGTGCAGAATTATGGTGGAGCTGGCCCCAGGGGCTATGTTCCTAAGTGAGGTATGGCTATGGTGCCCCTCAAGCAGGCAGGTCCTAACTCATGTTTGACGGGGAAAAGGTGTGCAGCCCAGGATGAGCCAGCCACAACCTCCACAAAAACAGCCTGACAGGCTGGCAGCCCTTAGGAAATGCTGGAAAACATCCTGTGCGCAAAGCCTTTCTCATTTGGAGTGATGCTCACAAACTGGATTACCAAACCCCCACAGAAGGGTCTCCTGCAGACTCTTCTCTCACTCAGAGGCTGTTGCTCAAACTGATCTTTGCAAATGAAGGGAAGAGCCCACGTAACTGCCAGGAAGACTGTGACATGTCTGGGCACTCCCATACAACCTGAGTGCCCTTGCCTGCACAGCTCCAGTCTGGGAAACCTGCTAGCCATGAAGATGGGGAAACATACACCCTTATAGAACTCTTTTTGAATGAGGCTGTCTTGTCCTTAAATCTGACCTTAGCTACCAGCACAGAGGTTCCCTCTTGGGCTGTTATTGTGTCTCTGAGCATAGAATGCTGCTCTGGGGAATAAAACATGCTCGTATCTTCCTCTGGCTCTGGTTACAGTCTGGTGCTCTTATAAATACCAGATAAAACTTTAAGGATTTTATGTGTGCTCTGGATAAGGGTGTCTGTATCTAGGGAACTTCTTTGCATTGTGGTTTTGCTTTCTCCCTTTGAAGTCTGCAGGAAAACCAACAGAAACCCCAATAAGGTCACCTCAGAGGGACCTCACTGATGGGTCAAAACTAATGGGGCTGTCTGGAATCAGTGGTGACCTGATCCCACTCCCACTGTCCTTTTCCATCCCACCTCTCGCTCTCATCAGCCGCCTTCTCAGCTTCCTCCAGCTTCTGCAGAGCAGTGGCCAGACGCTCCTGGGCACGGTCCAGTTCCTCCTCTACCAGCTGGATACGGCGGTTGAGAGAAGCCACTTCAGCCTCAGCCTGGGGGAACAGAAACTCCTCAGTCACCTCACGTCAAATACATATATTGATAAAAGCATTTTCAATGATTACTCCTGTTTACCATCCAGAACGCCCCTTGGCACTGTGCAACAAGCCCATGTTCACTGGAATGGCATGCCTGACCATGCATTCCTTTGCCTTTCTATAGGGTTATCTCCATCCCTAATGGCTGTTTGATGCTGGCTTCTCCCAGCCTTGAAGCACCAGCTTGGCATGTGCAGCCCCACTATGTCCTCACACCTCCAACTCCCACCCTGGAGGGGGACAGGGCACATTTGCTGGGGCAGGGTGGCCATAGCAGCCATGCCGTCATGGGGATGGTATTTGGGGTTTGCAGAACAGTGAGTAAAGGGGGAGGAATGCCCTGTGTGGCTTCGCTCCTGAAAAGGAGATCGGAGCTGCTTGTGGATTTCCTGTTTACAGAGGCGGTAGAGTGAGCTGGGAGCTTCTCCTGCAGGAACCCCCAGGGCCCTGTGCCACAGGGCAGCCTGAAGGCAAGCATGGAGCCCCCCCAGCTGATGTACAGCACAGTGCTGGGGGCAGTGGAGCGAGTCGCCCTCGGCAGGCTGGCACCTGGCCAAGATGAGGCTGGCAGGACCAGAGCCCTCCCTTTCCCAGGCTCCCCATGCACAGGGCCGGGAGCTGGGGCTGGCCAGGAGCAGTGGCCCTGGCCCTCTGCCAGCCTGTTGACGCCTGGCCTTGCACTCTTTCCATTTGGTAAAGGCCTCCTGCTCCATCACCAGTCAGGAAATGCTGTCTCAGCAGCTCTCAGCCTCGCTTCCCACTAGGGGAGTGCGAGGAAGACAAACCCCCGAATATCAAGGGATGTGTTGGCAATAAGACCTCACCGTGGGGAGCAGCTCCATGCACCAACCTAGGAGACCATGGCTCCTGCTTATTCACAGGCTGCAGCAGGATTGGCTGGCTGCAGTGCCTGGACACATCCAGCCTCCCGCACCAGCACTGGGAATGCCCCAGGGAATACTAGCCAAGCATAGGGACTGTGGGATCAGCAAGGGGCTGTCACCCTGCATGGCCCCATCAAGCACCCGCAATCCCCTGTGGGGAGCTGGCAGGGTGGGAACAGCCACAGCCAGCACCTCTTTGAGATGGCTGCCAGCCCCACATCTGCCAGCCCCACGGCCGACTCCGCCCCATGATCACCCTTTCTACACTTGAGACCTTGTCCCTTGCCAGACCGCCCAATGGGGAACTGGTGCTGGCACCCACAGGGCAATGATCTGCCTGCAGCATTGGCCTCGCTCGCTGCACCGGTAGATTTTTTTTCCCAGGGAATCACCCCCAAAGTGGGTCAGAGCTGCCAGGATGGACACTTGGGAACATGAGCTCTCCCGGCAGCTCCCAGTGACCGGCGAACCCGATCTGAGGCTGCAGGAAGAGGCCATTTCCTCCACACACAGCTCGAGTGACAACAAGCCGGGTACCGCACCCAGCTCTGCCGCTCCTGATATGGTGCGAATGTTGAATGAGTGGGCATAGGAAACAAAAAGAAAGGAAGAAGACAGAAAGCTCCAACAACTACAAAGACAAAGCAGGAAAAAGCTGCAGCTTGGGCAGGCCATCTCGCTGCCAAAATGGAAATTTTGGCCTGAGGCAGTGTGAAGGGGGTGGCTTATCCCCACGAAGGGACAGGCTGGAGCTAAAGCTCTGCGACCCGAACAGCAGAGTCCGCTGGAAGCCAGACAAGAGCCTGGGCGTGGGATTCTGAGCTGTGCACGCCGGTCTCCGAAGGAAGGGATCTTTTCCCAGGAGACACCCGATCCCAAGGCAGGTCTGGCCACTGCCCGCTCCCAGCGGCCGGCCAGCCGGGAAGCCCTGGGGAGCCCCGCTGCACGCAGCATCTTCTCTCGCCAGACCGACGGAGGAGGGAGGCGGCTGGCGGAGGCTGCCCGCAGGCAGGGACTGCCCCGAGCTCCCTGCCCTGGGGCTCTCGCCAGCTGGGCGCTAGCTCGTCGCGGTTCCCCGGGGACCTCCCAGCGCTCCTGCGCCGCGGGGGCAGCCGGCCCAGGTACCGGGGCGCAGGGGGGCCGGGGCCGGCCCGCCGGAAGGGACGCTGGCAGCGAGCCCGGAGCCGGCGAGGCATCCCGAGGAGCTGTCGGGGTACCCCCCGCCCTCCTCTTCCCATCCCAGCGGCCCTTACCCGCTCCCGGGCCTGCCGCTCGGCATCGGCCTCCCGCTGCAGGTGCTCGGCGCGCTCCTCCGCCTCGTCAGCCACCTGCTGCAGGCTCTGGATCTTCTTCTTGACGGCATCGATGGAGCTGGCGCTGGCCATGGCGGGGGCTGACGGCGGGGAGGCCACACCGCCGAGCCCTTTGTGGGATCCGCCCGGCTCGGGCAGGAAGCGCTCAGGCAGCGGCCGCTCCCGCCGCCCGCCCTGCCTCCATCCCTTCCTGCTCCTCCTCCTGCTGCTGCTGCTGCCGCTCCTGAGCTGGTATTAGTGCCTCCGACCGACCTGCTCTGCCGCTCCCCCGGGCCAGGCGTGCGGTGCTCACCCACGGCAGGACACAGTTCCCACGCCGGGAGGGATGCACAGTGCCCCTCATTCCAAATAGGACAGAGGGTGCCCCCGGGCACGGTGCGTGGTCTTCCCCAGGCTTTGGTCAGTGTGTCTACATCCCCGCCAAGGCAAGTTGCACAGCTGCTTCTGGGCACGGCAGACTGTCCCCCCACCCCGGGTCAGAACGCATGGTCCCAGGCAGATGCATGGTCCCCACTGAAAGCGTACATGGTACCCCAGAGAGGGCACACAGTGGCCCCAAGGCAGGGCACACACTTCTCTCCGTGCCCAAGATGCATGCTGCCCTGCAGGAGGGGTGCATAGTCCCACTGAAATCCCCCAGAGCAATGGAGAGGACTCCAGAAAAATACTCTTTTTCCAGTAGTCCACGGAGTCTGTGAATGCTGGAACCTATCCTGTATGAGCCACCATGGCCACAGGAGCAATGTTCCCATGTGTACTCCGCAAGTGCTGCCTTCCCCAGCCATTGCTGCAGAGCTGTGGAGGTTTGTGGTCTTTTTCCTTATGGGAAGTCAGTAAAAGGCATGAGCAGAGACTGCTCCTGGGCATCCTCGGGGGGTACCCGGGCTGCAGCCAGGTGTCCAGCATCCATCCCATTCAGTCCCTTGGTATTTGCTCCCTAGTGTGAGGACCTGTCCTGCAGCCCCACAGAGACTCATGGGGCCCATGGAGACCCTGGCACCTGCTGCCCTGGGGACTGTGCCTTTCAGCTCCTGGCTCTCCATCCTGGCTGGGGCACATGACTTGATCCATCAGAAGAAGTTGGAGCTGGTGGCACTCAATCATCCCTTAAGATGTACTGACAGCTCCCTGACTGCACTTCATACCTGCCTCCAGGAATGCCAGTTCCCAGGCTGACCTCAACAGCTAGTGTCAGCTCCAGGGCCAGGGGTCCTGGGGGTAACTCAGCCACACTGCTATCTGCACCCTGCAGGTGCACGTCCCCTTGCCAAGAGGCAGTGGAAAAGAAGATACTGTGAGTCCCCTGGGAGCATACAGCCGTGGGGTTGGCCTTGGGCTGGTACTGCCCCTTCCCAGTCTGAGGGCTGTCAGTACCGCACAAGCCAGGACACGGGGGCCCACAGCAGACACAAGGGTTCCTGGCAGTAGTGGGGCAGGGATGAGCCAGCTGCAGGCAGGAGGGGGACAGGCTGGGGGCAGCCACCCTGATTCCGCAGTAGCCAGGCTAGGTGCCTTCTGCTGTGGCCCCACCCCGAGATGCAGTCACTTCCCAGCAGAGTCCAGTTCCCTCCCACCAGCTGAGGGAATCGCCAAATAAGAGCAAAGTCGTGGCTGGGAAAAGCAGCTGGGGCGGGAACACGGGTAAAGCTTTTGGGATCATGGCCTGGGAACGGCAGAGTTTCCCTAAGACCCCTTCGGGGTGGATGGGGACAAGCCAATGCTGGGGATGCGGGCCAATGGAGGGGACTGTTCTGGCCTAAGCCTGCTGTCCCAGCTGCACCATTTCCAGCAGCCCTTGCCCATCCTGACCTGGGCACCATGGGCTGTCCCTCCTAGAGACAAGAGGTTCTAGGACCACGACGGGCTCGCAGAGCTGCTGGGAAGCTCTGTGGAATTGCTGATCAAGAATCAGGCATTCCCTTCGCTGTGTACAATCTGACACCTCTCCAAGTGCCTGGGGCAAAGTATTTGCACTCTTTAACGCAGTCCCCATGGCCTTCGTGCCCCACCTTCCAGTGCCAGCAGCAGGGCAGGGCCATACTGAGGTGGGTGTTTATTCTTTTAAGGCATTGACATTTTTGCCAAGAGCAGGAGGCTGCCTGGATTGCTGGTATGAGCCTGAGCCTTCTGAGGAATTAGGACACTCTGTGCTCACAGGCACCTACTGTCCTGGCAGCCAGGGAGGACACAGGGTTGCCTGGGGTGGGTGTGCTCTGGGGGTCCACCCAACACTTCCTCTGCTGGAAGCAGAAGCAGTGCTTCATCTCACACCAGGGAGGAGGTGACGCCAGCCCTGGCACTTAGAGCTGTCAGCACACTCAGGTCCCTGGCATGGAGGGATAACTCCAAGAGACCCACACATGGTGCAGCCTGTCCAGGCTTTGGCATGGACCTGGGAGGGCTGTGCTGGTGATGGAGCCATAGCCCTGCTGCAGCCAATCCCCAGCCTGACACTGCTCCTTTACCATGGCTCCTGCTCCAGCCATTCCTCGGTGGCTCCCATGCAGTGTATCTTCTAGTGTGGGACTCTCCATGCTGATACCCACAGATCTCCCAAACTGCTGTGGACCAAGAGCAGGGAAACACTCTCCCTTCCCAGGATGGTATCACACAACCCACTGCCAGCAGCAAAGCACTCCACACTGCACAGCTGACATCTGCCCAGTATCACAGTTTGCCCCTTCCTCTGAACCCTGCACTGGGAACGGCACATCCACTCTCAGCCACACTGAGTTTGCTTTGTCCATACCAGCATAGAACCAAGTAGATCAGTGTGAACCCCACTGCAGACGGCAACCACCATGCCCAGCTTGATATGCCTGCCCCATGCCAGGTTGAATATGCCCTTCTAAAGGATTCTCAGTGTTTTAAAGGAGACTCATCTGTAGGATCAACAGAGGTCTGAGGAGACCCCTGGCTGCTGCCCAGGGCCTCTGGGCTGCCATAGGACTGGTGCTGCCATTGTTCGTCCTTGTCCGCTCACCCCTGTCCTTGGCGGTGGCCTCAGAGATTTGATGCATCTCCCCCATTTAGCTCCATAAACCAGCTGGGATTGAATTTTTTGTTCTCAATCCTGAAAAGCCTGGCCATGCCCTGTTGGCTGTGCTCCAGATGGCTCTCCTTTAGCTTCTCCTCCAGTTTCCAGGGTTGGTTTTCATCAAAGAGGGGCTGGCTATCAAAAGGAGGATTTATTTATAGGGTGTCAAATACCCTGTGTGGCACCACAGGTCGTTATACCCCATCCCCAAGCGGCCCCATGGCCGCACACAGCTGTTCCACTCTTCATCCTGGCCAGGCACAAGGCAATTTCAACACCTTCCTAACATCTCCCCAGAGGGATCTATTTCCCAGGAGAAACATCAGTCATGGCACTAAATAAAACTCTTCCTGGCCTTGCCCTTCTCAGGGTATGAAGTAGCACACTGGACCCCAAATCCACCCAAATCCCATTCCACAAACCCCAAGCATTCATTCTTCCTTGCAGCTAGCACTCAGCAGCTAACCACAGCAAGAGATTTTTCCATTTCTCCACTGTGCCACTGTTTAGCAAGCACCACAGTTTCTCCTACAAGCATTGAGGAGGTGTGTGCCTGGGGACTTCTGACACAGCTTGGGACACTTTTCCACGTTAGTTTTGGGGAGCCAGGCTGCAGGCTACCCACAAAGCTCATGACAGGACCAGCAACCAACTGCCCACCACAGCTGGCCTGGCCCCCGCACCCCACACAGGACCCATCTGCCCAGTTCAGTGTCAGCATTGAAGGAATGGGATCCTGACAGTCTTCCCCTCAGAGATGCTTTCCATATAAGGGCCCCCTCTTCCTTTAACCCCCCCGAGGTCCAGAGCCTGTGGAGGGGAGGAGCTGCTGGCATGCCTACTTACATCTGTAGCTTTTTTCTCTGCCTGCTCCAGCTTCTCCTGGGCCTCCTTGACAGACTCAGAGTACTTCTCCACCTCATCCTCTGTGCCCTTCAGCTTCTTCTGCAGGCCCTGCTGTTCCTCCTCCAGCTGGGGAAAGGACAAAGTATAGGGGTCAGAGGAGATGGTGGTGTCTGCAAGGCTGGAAGGAGATCTGTCCTCCCACTCTCCTGGGGACACCCAGCCTGTGGAGGGCACAGCAGGAAAACATGGACGTGTCGTCTGACAGCTGTGGGTCTACAGGTCCTTGCAGGACTCTTGGTGTAGAGCAGCCCCTGGACCCCCATCATCCCTGAGCCTGGTGGAGGTAAGGGGGCGGTGGTGTCCCTCCCTATACAGGGGACTGGAAAGCTCCTGACTTGAGGATACAGCTCTGGAGACACCGGTATGTGTTCCCATCTCTTTGTGGTTGTGGTGGGAGTACGCAGTCCCCAGTGTTCTCCCTGGCACAGGGATAGGGAGGTGGAACTGGGGTGTTCCACTGAAATAAGACATGTTTGGGGGGACCAGCATAAGGGGTCAAGGAGAAGAGACTGAAGTGTTGGTTTGTGGGGACAGATCCACATGGGGTGATGCCACTGGGTACACGGTCCCAGAGAGGTAAGGTCTCAAGGGCTGTCAACCCCTAGAGCTGGCATCCATAAACAGGACACCCAGTCGGGCAAGATCCTTGTGCCAGGAGATGCGTAGGACAGAGGACTCCAGGCTGGACAACCAGTGTGAGGAGATCAGTATGGGGATTGCATGACCCTAGAGAGTGCAGTGTCCCCAGGCTGGACGATCAGTGGGATGGAATCCCTAGGACTGGGCACTCAGCGGGATGGGGTTTCCAGGACTGGACAACCCTAGGGTGAAGGTCCCCAGGCTGGACTCCCAGCAGAACAAGGTCCTAGGGCAGGACACCCCTAGAGTGGAGGGTACCCAGGTAGTGCCGGGAAAGCCCGTGGACACCCACCTGCTTGCAGCGGTCCTCCGCCTGCTTCTTGTCAGCCTCCGCTTGCTCGGCGCGGTCGATGGCATTCTCCTTGTCCAGTTTCAGCATCTGCATCTTCTTCTTGATGGCCTCCATGGTGGCGGGGTGTCGGCGGCGAGGCGCGCGGCGGCAGAGGGACGCGGAGGAGGGAGCGGCGGGAGGGGAGCACCGGGAGCGGAGGGAGCACCGGCACTGCGTTCCCCGCCCCGCCGAGCTGCCTAAAAGCTGGGGAGGGGCCGTGCCGGGCGGGGGCTGCCCCGGTACCTCCCCCGCCGCCCGCCAGCACCTTTTAGGGACTAGCTCGCCACTGGCCCTCGCACCGGGCGGGACGGGGGGGCGGCCCCCTGGGCGGGAATCGCCGCAGCCCTGACGCCCGGCACCCCCCGGGGCACACCCCGGGTCACTGCGCTAGGGACAATCCGGTGGTACTGGGCAAGAGACGCCCCGGGATCCTGTGCTATGGATACCTCGGTGGCACTGGATGATGGACATCCCGGGGCAACGCTCTGAGGGTACCCCTGTGACACTGGATGAGGGACCCTCGGTAGCACTGTGCTAGGAGTACCCGAGTGGCACCGAGCAAGGGACAACCTGGGGCACTGAGTATGGGTACCCTGGTGGCCCTGGCTCCAGTTAGAGTTGTCCTCATGCTAGTGCCCTAGGTACACTACATGCCCTATCACAGCACCCTGGGGCATGAGGGATCCTGCCTGCTGGCACTGGCTTGGGGACACCTCAAGGGCTGGCATGGCACTTGGGAACACCAATGGGCTGGCACTGAAGTGTCAGGGACACATGCAGGCTGTGACTGCACTGAGGCACATGTTTGGTTGGCGTTGCCCACATGGGGAAAATCCCCCAGGAAGAAGTGAGCATAGGCCCTGACTTTCCCACCTGGCTGCTGGTGGGATAGGAGGGCCAGAGCTCTATGCAGACTTCTTGACACCTACCTTCCTTCTGTCTTGCACCTGAATGCCACTGCCCTGGCGCCCACAAGGACACCTGGCACATGCACAGCCCATAGAGTGGCATTTTAGAGTGACACAGGGCATACAGGCAGCTCACTGCCCTCTTCATCTTTCTGCTCTAAATAAACTGTATTCCACAGGCAAAAAATTGCAAACCCTTCAAATCCCAGCTCCTCCAAAAATAACCTGTACTTTAATAACTATTGTAAATGCTTCTGGCACATTCCCAGCTGCAGGGTGGGCTGTGGATCGGGGGGAGGCTGGAAGGAGCTGGTGGAGGGGCCATGGGAGCCCTGTGGCATGTGTGGAAGGCTGGGATGGGATGGGGATAGGAGGGTGCACAGGCTCCCCCAGCCCATTGCCCCTGGGCTGCAGTGAGCCCTTGCTTGATGCAGCTTCTCAACAGCAGTGGTCCAAGAAGAGAGGAACAAAAAGGTTTTGACAGCTGGAGAAAGTGCCTTTTAGGAGCCCTCAGGCCTGGATGGTAGAGGGCATAGGAGGAGTGTGAGCATCAAGACCAACAGGCTGCTGGCTCCATGGGGAAAGCAGAAGAGCCACTGCTGGACTCTGGAGAGCAGCTATTAGTACTGATGAATTAGGCACATATTTGGACAAGGAGAGTCTATAACTGCCAGCGTGTGGCTTCTGAGGGGAGGGGAAAGAATCATCTCCCATCATTCCTGGGAGAGAATAATTGTTTTTCAGCGAGATATTTCAGCCTGGAGCAACTCCATGGGTTTGAGCAACTTCATGTGCTCAGTGCATGGGGCAAAGATGATGATGGGCAGCGTGCAAGCAGCAAGGAAATTGCCCTGGAGCCAGGCCAGCCCTCAGATGTGCCCCCAAAGGATGCTGTTCCCCCTCTCTGCCCCCTCCCCTTTGCTCCAGGCATCATAGCCATGGCTGATGGATGCTGCTGGAATCATCCAAGAGCCAAGGTTCACGACTCTGCCCTTAAGCCCGTCCTCTGTGGTAACCTGTGGTACAAGGGGGTGCAGAGGGGTGTGGGTGCACCTCCCTCCCACTGCTGCCCCAAGCCCCAGGGCTTGTCCCAGGCTAAAGTTTCCAAGGATTGTAATCCCTTCCATATTTCATGCTAGGGTTGGACCATGCTCCCTTGATCTGACAACTAAAGGGACCTTTCCAGGTGCAATCCATGCTGCAGCTTATCGCCCCATCCCTGGACCCCCTGAGTTGGGACATTTTGCCCATTAACCTCCAACTTTGCTGAATTTGGATCCCTGCAGAGGCCTGGCACCTTATGATAGTGTTATTCCGGCTCAAAACCTCTGTATGTATATTTCCTGAACCCGCCTGCCAAAATAACCCCTTGATAAGCATGTGAGATTGTGGGGCGGTGATTAATCACAACCCCATGCCCCTCCCCTGGTGTTTATGCCACCACCTCTTGCTTGTACCCAAGCTGGAGCACACAGCAGTGGATGTGCTTACAGCCCTGTGCAGGGGGTGCTGGAGCTCCCTTGTCGCCAGGATGCCAGGATGAGGCCAGAGCTGCTGTCATGCTGTGCCCACTTGTTGTCCTTGCTGGAGACTTCAAAGGGCCCCATGTCCAAGCTGGTACCCGGGTGAGAGCCTGGTACCAGGTCAGGCCACTGCAGATTGTCAGGGGACAGCTGGGAGGACTGGGATGCCTGCGAGAGCCACAAATCCACCCTGGAGCCTGGCCAGGGCTATGTGTCTTAGGAGAAACAGCCCCTCCACACCCCCAGGGACGTGACCACAGGGGGACGGGGGTTGCTGTCCAGGATACTGCAGGATGCTGCCCTTGCCACTGATGTTTGTTGCTCACACTACCAGAAACATCCCCAGAAGCAAAGGACACTTGCCAACCTGCCCGTGCCCCTGTTGCACCCCGCAATGTCCCTATTGCACCCCACATCAGCCCCGCCTGCCCTGCCACTACTTAGGCCCCCCAAATCCCTGCTGACTGACAGGGTGGGAACAGGTGGGGACATGCTGGGGCAGCTGCTGCCTGCACAGGTTGGCTCTGGGGGGCTATTTCGGGGTGTGAGATCAACGCTGGCAGCTAGGAAGGCTCCGACCACATTCCCAGACCCACACCACACCAGACTGTTGCTTCCCCACTGATGGGCCACCAGTGACTGTGGGGTGTGAGGTCCCCCACCTGCACCCCTACTGCACCCTACCCAGGAGTATGTTTGGCTGGTAGCAGGAATGGGGCCAAGAGCTGAGCTCCACACAGAAATACGCCCCTCTGCCTTCCCTGAAGCCCAAATCCCCCAGAAACAAAATCCCCAAGATCCCCTCCTTAAGTGGTGGGCCCCCGGCAGCACCTGCGAGGCCCGCACATGGCTGGCAGCAGGGGTCCAGCCTGCCGGGTGCCTGGGGCTGGACATGCCTCAAATATTTTCCATGCTGTATAAGCACCCGTGGTACACTCCCCCCTCCTTTTGCTGGGAGGGAAGGCGCCCAGGGCCCCCTGCCCTCCCCGTCTCCTGGAGAGGCCCGCTGATACCCAGTTGGCAAGAAAGCAGGAAAACCAGATTTTATTGATGAATGTGTCTTTCTGAGGAGACGCTAGCATCCCCCACCCCACCCCAGAGGCTTGGGGGGAGCTGGTTTCCTTCAATCTTTAATATGGGATGCTTAAAGTATCAAAATGGTGAGAGAAGCCTCAGCGAGTGCAAAGGGGAAGGGACGGGGGTGCTGGGGCCAAGGAAGGATGGGATGCTGGGCTACAGGACCCCAGCGAGAGCTGGGTGTTAGTGGGCAGGGCATGAGCTGGCAGGGAAATAAATGAACTTTGAAAGCTGCAGGCTCAATACTAGAGAAATGGAAAAGTTACAAAAATACTGCAGATCTTGGAAAACAATGCAGGCACTTGGGAAGGAGGAGGAAGGCAGAGCTGGCTGGGGCCACAGTTGGGGGGGGAAGCCCTGCAGGAAGGCAAAAAACAACTCTGGGGGTGAACTCATCACTCATCCTGAGTGGAGGCACGGGGGCTTCCAGCCCTGCTGCTCCCCAGAGGGGTCTGGGCTGAAGAAGGTACTCATGGGGTGGACTCAGGGTGTTTAGGGTAGCTGTAGAGGAAGATTCAACCAGCAATAAGGCATTGGAGGTGAAAGGCAGCTCCACACAACAGCTCAGCGAGGGGTGGCTGCTCCCTGCATGCCATCGCACAGGAAAGGGCAAGGCACCTGCCTGTCCCCATCCCACATGGAGGAGAGAGAAAAAGGGGGCACAAGAGGGAAGGAAGAAGGCACAAGTAAATATCCCCTTGCAGTGGAGAGCTCTGTGGGCCCGCATCCCGGGGCTGGCGGGTGAGCGGGTGAGCCCTGAGCCAGTGCAGCCCCGGCTCCCACCCCAACCGAGTCCCTCCGAGCGCTCTGATTGTGCCTTGGTTGTGCATGGGAAGGTGGGCTGGGCAGCAAAGCAGAGTTGCTGGTGCAGCACCGGCTTGGAGGGGCAGCTGAGTTAGTCCCATTGTTCTGGGTGCGGGCAGAGCTCTGGTCTAGCCCAGACAGCCCTTCACTTGTGGCGGGTCATCTTAAATAGGAGCAGGCAGGTGGGCAGGTGGGCAGGCAGCAGTCTGTGCGGTGAGCAGAGGGCATGCGGCTCAGTTCTGCTCCTCGTCCCGCAGCTCCGAGGGCAGGAACTTGTACTGCTGCTGCCGGATCATCGCCAGCTTCTTCCGCGCCTCCTCCAGCTCCCGCTCCTTGCGCAGCATCTCCTCCTGGGCGGCGATAATCTGCCAGGAGAGAGCCCCAGGGTCACAGCTGCCTCCCACAGGGATGGCCAGAGCCTCTGCCACAGCAATGTCAACCCCAGAGCTGCGTTCTCTGGCTGCTGCTTCCCTCCCATCACAGCCACGGCCTCACTGGGCATGAGGGCTATTAGTCTCTGGAGTGAGAGCATAGAACCAGCACTGGCACTCTGGCACACCACACTCACTAGGTAGATCTCACCCTCTACCCACTCCTCTGCTTTTTCCATGTGTCACAGATGCTGGGATACTGTGGGCTGTGCACCAAGGAGATGCCAGGGCTTTATACTCCTGGGAGCATGCAACACCACTCACTGCTACTTGTAGTGAGATAAGGTGGGGTCTCATTGTTTAACTGGTGCTCAGTGGGATGGGTGAACTCACAGCATTTTTGTGAGGTTCTCTCAAGACATGACTTGTGCTGGTGGGTGGTAGGACATGCTTCTGAGACTGGCACACACAGGTTGTGGTGGCACCTACAGCTGCTCCTGCCCTGTTGGAGCAGCCTCACTCCTCACCTGTGCAATTCCTCCAACCATCTTCTCCTTCACCACCACTGTTTCATCATGGTCCTGGAAGGCAGCTGCCTTCTGTGCTGCTTTCACCAGATTGTCTGATGCCCTCTTCACGGCATTTCCAGCGGCCTGCAGCAGGGAGGAGGAGAGCGTCAGTGTGAGTCACAGCCCCAGGGTATGACTGCTGCCCAGGGGTCTGAAGGAACTCCTGCCCCAGACTGGGCAGCAGGCAGGACCAGCAGCCAGGAGTGCTGGGAGCTGCAGTCAGGGATTCCTTTACATGGCTCGCTGCCTTGTCACTCGCTCATGACCATTTCAGGCGCTTCTGCTCCCAGACAGGCTCTGGCTCATCTCTGAGCAGCAGGGCAGGGACTGGGAGGCAGCCCTGCTGCCTCTCCCAGCCCTTGGCCCCAGTGCTGAGACCCCATGTTAATCCACCAACACATGGGCATTCACCTCTCGTGTGCCATGGCCTCTGAGGATTAACAGTGCTACAGAACATGTACCCCACACATTAACCTCTTGAGTGCCAGTCAGGAAGTGCATCCATTTCAGATACTCCTGTGCCAGGTTGCTGTTCCTGAAGGCTGCCACGCTGCGCAGCACAGCATGACTCACATGCCTGGCACAGCTAGCAGTGAAATCCAAGCAACCTGGAGCCTGTGTCCCAATGAACTACCCCCTGATGGCATACAGGCAGGGAGCATGAGCCCTAGACAGCATCCACATGCCCTCTCCCCACTCCCAGCCAGCCTACAAACAACCGGGGCTGAAGAGCCAGACTAGGACTCACCTGGAGTCGCTTCATGGCCTCCGAGTCATGGTCAGCCTTCACCTTGCAGGCCACCAGGAGCTGGGCTGTGGAAGCAGCCACCTGCTTGGCAGAGGAGATGAGCTTCTCCTCACTGGCATGGCCCTGCACTGCAGCATTGGCGGCTTCGCACAGGTTGTTGGTGGCAGCAGCCACCATGCGTGCCTGTGGGAAGAGTGATGCCTTAAGCTTTAGCTTTCATGTTTTTCAGATCCTGTGCTACCTAGGGGTGTAGTTCTGAGCCTCATATTAAGTGCCAGTCAGCTCTCTTCACAGGGTAGGCAGACAAACCAAATTCTTTTCCTGCTCAGGACCAAGGACAACTTTCAGGCCCAAATGCACAAACAACGGTGGACTGAAGGGAGAAACAAGAAGGATGAGACCGCACAACCCGAAGCTGTAATTGGACAATTAAATCCCAATATGCAAATACACCAAAACTTATAAAAGTGTGAGACCTGGTAACCTGGGGTCCATTTTTGTGACTATTCTAAGTCCACCTTGGGTGTAGCCTGGCTAGGCTCTTGTCCGGCCCAAGGAATACCCTAAGGCCTTTCAATAAATAACTACTTTATTCTCTAGCTCTGTCCACCAGTCTGTTTCAGGTCAGCCTTCCCAAGGCATCAAGAGAAGTTGTCAGGGGACGTACAGAAACCCTGATGGGCTCCAAGGAGGTTTGTGGGGCATGGGATGGAAAGAACCAGTCTCCACAGCATGTGGAAGAGGAAGGAAGAAGCATGGCTGCATCTTCCACTGAGGACAAGTAAAAGGGCAGAACATCCTCATGTTTGCAGCAGCAGACTACAGGAAAGTTTCCCCCTCAACCCCTCAGCATGACCTTGATACTCACAGCTGAAATGAGACCCTGGGACCACTGTCCATCATCCACTGCATTGGCTGGGATGGCGCCCACCTATGAAGAAGGGAGGGGAGGAGTACGGGTCACCACCCTGCACACCTCTAGTCACAGGCATGGAGGTTACAAGCAGCCCCAGAAGAAGGGAGAACCCTTCTCTACATTGTCTTCTTCCCCTCTTAGGGCCTTACTTTTCCTTGGGCCACTAATTCCCGCTGAGCTGCTGAGGCTGCCTTCACCAAGGCACTCGTGGCTGCAGCAATGGATTTGGCAGCTTCCAGGATCTGCTCCTCAAAGTTCAGGCTCTCGTCTGCTTGCTGTGGGCAAAAGCAGAGTGTGAGTCCCAAGCAGGAGTGCTGGGACAGATGGAGCAGAACAGGAGGATGGTTGCATGGGGAGGAGGGGAAACATATAAAGCTCAATTAAGGGCTGTGGGGTGCAGCAGGGCATGGGCTACCCAAGGAAAGTCCAGCTGGGGATGTGGGAGGTAGCAGAAGTACGGGAAAAGGGACCAGCTGTCAGATGGGGCTTCAAAACTGGCTAAAGCACAGGCAGGAGAGCCCCAGCCCACTTCAAGCGGAGCACGTAGGTCAAGACAAGGCTCAGCACTGCTACCTTGGGCTTGGCTCTTGGTTTCAGCTGCTCCAGCTTCTTGGCTGCAGCCTCAATGGCAGCTGCTGCCCCCAGCAGCTCGTTCTCAGCGATGACGGTAGGGTCTTCTGGGTCAACCCACTCTGTCCCTAGGAACACCAGGAAGCCAGGCAGGTTACACCTGCATGCAGCCTCATTTCTGAGTTTCCCTGCCTCCTCCAGCAGCTGCTGAGCCCTCCACCCTAATCTCAGCCCTTGGTCCTGGCCCTCTGAGCAGGATCTTTCCTTACCTTTCATGGCCTCGGCTGCCTGGATGAGCTCGGTGACAGAGCTAGCCACACGCTTGGAGTATCCTGCCAGCTGCTGCTTCAGCTCGTGGGTTGGCTTCTGCAGGATCTGGGGGAAGGAGCAGATGTAAGCACCTGGAAAAGGGTGACTTCATAGGTCTGTTTGGGGTGCGGTCCCCAGGGAAGTAGGGTGGGATCCCCCAGCCCCCTCCCACATGTGTACACGTCTGTGGTGCTTTCTCAAGTGACTCTCACTATTCTCTTTGTACCCCAAGATAGGATGATGTTTGCAAGACAGATGAGCTTCCCCAGGGCCTTCCTGCATCCACAGCTTCTGGGACATCTTACAGACACAAGACCCTCAGCACAAGCCTTCTTGCACTCAGCAGCTACCCATGCCAAGACTTGTCCCCTGCAAATCATTTCTAGCTCCAGAAGCATATCTCCATCTCTGTCCCCATTTTGGAGGTTTCTTTGCAAACACAAGCTGGGCAAAGGGGCATACCCTGGAGTGATGTCCCAGCCGAGGAGGGCTGGCCCCATCAGGATGAGGTGGAAGGCACTGCCCTAAGGGTCCTGCCCTGGGTTGGTAGGACACATGCACACACCACAGCACACGTGTGCACACACATGGGGTCTGTATGCACAAGCAGAGCTCACTGCTGGCCTGACCTGCACCACACAGGCAGCAGCTGCCCATCAGCTAGAGCAAGGGTGAATACACAAACACAAACACATGGACCCCAGGGTCCCTGTGGACACACGCAAGTCCCATCCCAGCACTGGGCTGGGCACACAGACACGCCATGAGCAAGGCTCATGCTGAGGTTAGAGACTAGCAGGCACCCCAGTGTTGCCTTACTCACCGGCTGGCAGAGAGGAGAGAGAAGAGAGAAAAGAAAGCAGTGAACGCCCCAGGCAGGAGGAGGGGAGACAGGGGAGGGTAGGGGAAGGTGGGTGCTTTTCGGTGAGGGGTGAAAGGCAACCAAGAGCAGAAATGGGAACAAAGGATCAAAGATCCTGGGTGGGGAGCTGTGCTGCCATTGTTCGCTCTTACTCCAGCCTTGCAGGGCTGGGCAAGACAGGGCACCTGGATGAGGCTCCTACAGCCAGAAGAGCCACCTACACTCAAGAGTAGTCATAGATCCACTCTCCTTCTTACATCCTTTACACCTTATTTCTCCCCACCCTGAACTGCATCACTGCAGTTTTGAGCCACAGAATCTCTCTGCTTTTGGAGGAAGAGAACTATTGTTACCAAATACCAAGTCCCCATGGAGGTTCAAATTCCTATCCCTTCCCAGTGAAATATGCAGGCTTTGCCACTCCTCTGGCGGGAGCCATGTTTTCCAGCCCGAGACAAATAACTCTTATTCTTGAACCTTAACCATACTTGCTCATGCTCTGCAGAAGGCACTGGTTCCCTTGGGGACACAGTGTACAGCAATGACCTTGCTGCTGCTGGGGAATGAGGCAGCACCCCATCTGCCATCTCCCCTCCCATTCCCCTAGATCCTTACTGCTTGTGGTTTCCCAGGAACCTGCTGTCCTCTGATAAACAGGACTTGTGAGCTTCACTCTTGCCTTCGCAATCAAGAGTGCTGTGGAGACTGAGGTGAGTTATGGCTTTTTCCTGGCCTTGTGTTGGGCCATCCCAGCAGATTCAACAAAGCAGTTTGGGGCTCAGAGTACTCAAGCTGACGGCACACAGTGATGGCTGGTTTGCCTTCATGAGCACATCCAGTCTAAACGCCGTATTACTAAGCATGCTGTCTGCTCTGACATGTTGAAAACTGCTAAATCATCTCCGTCTGGAGCTGAAGGCACCCCGGAGGCTATGAGCTTACTAAGAGGCACCTCCAGCGAACATTTTAAGGAATGTTAATATATGTATGATAGTCAAAACATTCCATGGCAGCAGGGTGGTAACACCCAAAATACAGGGGAATGGCTTGTTCCTGCAAGTACACTGACCTCGGGCACTGCCACACTAAGTCATTAGCCTAATCATCTGTTAACAACAGGTCAGCCAGAGAATTTCTACTCAGCACTCCAGCCCTGGCTGCCATGATTCATGTGTGCCTGAAGCATCTTCCAGGCAGACATTTGATCTAGATGCAGAGGATGGAAAACTCACTGCTCCCCTTGGAACTGTACCCCAGTGGTTACCTCCCTTGAATAAAACCACCCTTTGACTTCTCCTCTACTCAGCTTCAATTTCTAGCCATTGATTCCTGCCCACCTTCCCCTGCTGCTGCCAGTGCTAGTTACCCTCTGCCTAAGGGGACTTTCCCTGCAGGAAACCAGGGCCTGGGCTTCACCATTTTGTAGCTGGTGATCCAGACAGCACACTCTCACTAACCAGCTTACTACGACCTAGACAGAGAGCTGAATTACTGTCAGTCTTCGTCCTGATCCCAGTTTGAGAGACCTCACAGCATCATGGGTTGAGTGTGCACATCCCCACAGTGCCCCTGACTCCACTTCTGTGGTCATGCCAAGAAATGCAAACCATTGGAAGAACTTCACTGTATCTTTTCTACCATGGTAGAGGCTTAATTTACTTCTTGTAAACCGATGTTGCAGCTGAAGTCCTTGGGAGAACTCATTCTGAGGGAGACTGGATCAAAAGGGTGCAGCAAATGCTTGCAGTCATTATCTTTGCTATGGCAGGCACTGTCCATCTCCCACACATAGTGCTGTGGGCAAGACATGCTTTTTTTTCCCCTCTGCCTGAGGTCTATTATTGCTATCACTTTTACTGGAAGCTGTATTTTTACAAGATTATGCGACCGTGTTATAGATTTCCAGCCTCCATCTGTTTGCAGACAGTTAATCTCCATCTGCTGTTAGCAAAATACCTTTCTTAGAGCCTGTTGAGCTCTATGACATCTGCTTCCATGGCAGGGGCATGGACACACGCTGTGCCAGCACAGGCAATGAAGGGGGCTGTGCAAAGGCCTCAGTGAAAAGAGGTGAAGAGCCCAGAGGACCTTGGGGATTTGGGGAACACCCCAGCAATCCATGGTCAGCCTCTGCCCACCCTAGGGACTGGGGTGGGGACACTCACCACCAGCACATGCTCCAGCAGCTCCAGGTAGCCATCAGCACACTCCTTGCCGAAGCGCAGTGCCCGCTGCCGCACATCCCCGCTCACCTCCGGGTGGTAGGCTGCTTCCTGCAACCCGGAGACAGGGAAACCCCGATTCACATCCAGCACCGTCCCTGCCTGCACACACAGATCCGTGCTAGAGATCCACACCCACCACCCGCCCCACCTTGCAGGAGCGCAGCATGTCTGCAATGGCCCGGCGGCTCAAGTTGGCCGTGGCAATGACGTCCTCCTGCCGGCACGAGTTGCCAGCGGCCACTGCTTTGGCTGTGGCCATCGTGATGCCTTTTGTCATGCGGATGAAGTCTTCCGGGGTGGAGACCTTGGCGGGAGGCACCGGGGAGGAGAAGACCTGCGAGGCGAGAGGCAGTGGTGAGGCACAGGGTGGCAGGTGAGTAGCGTGGCAGCCACAGCACCGCAGCCTTACTCACCGCCAGCTCCTGGCGAATGTGCTCAATTGTGGCCTCCAGTGCCCGTGTCCCCTTTGTGGCCTCGTCCTCGACAGCCTTCACAGTCTTCAGCAAGGACGTGACATTTGTCACCATCACCTAATGGAAGGAGAAAGAGAGCCAGGTGAATCCCCAGACAAGCTCTGGCCTGTCGTTCCCTGGTGAATTGGTCCAAAACTGCCTCATCCCCACACTCCACTCACACTGCCTCAACTGCTCCTCTGCATGCTGTGTTCTACCTTTTATGTGTCTCTTCCTATCCTTTTGTCCTGACTGCACCCCAGTTCTTCTCCTGTGCCCACATAGGCAGAAAAAACCCCCTTCTCCTTCTCCAGTCCCACTGCCTCCTCCCCTTCCCATCACAACCAGCAGACCTTGGCAGAGTTCTTCAGCTGGTAGACAGCAGGGTCATCTCCAGCCTTGCCAGCAGCTGCTTTAGTGGCACCGATCAGGTCACCAAGTGCCTTAGCCACATCCTTCACAGCATTGATCAGGACCACCTGGGGAGGGCAAGACCAGGGGAATGGCTGAGGTAAAGTCAGACTTAGGCTGGAAGTGGTGTGGCCCCGCAGTGATTTGGGCACCACAGGGCACACAGGGAGTCCAGCTCAGCGAGCACCAGCCAAAGCCCAGCTCCCTCTCTCCCCAACTCTTGGGATCCAGCCTGAGCACCACATGGCATCTGCATCCCTCAACCCCTCCATGTAAGCTACCAGTGGCCTCCACTCAGCCCACACACACAATCACACCTGGGTTTCTGGGTCTTCAGATCCCAGGCTGGCAGCACCCAGCTTCACCACCTCTGCCAGGCGGGTGATGGTGGACACAGAGGACTGGGCAGCCTGGGCTAGCTTCTCCTGGCTGGCCGTGGCATTCTGCACCAACACCTTGGTGTCCTCCACCAGTGCCTTGGCTGTCTTCAAAATGCCCTCCCTGGAGAGAAAAAGTGCGTCAGAGAGGACACAGCCTTCTACTGCACATATGGTCCTTGGGGAACAGGGAGACTGTGGATCTTGCTTTTTCCATGTACAAGCTGAAGTTCCGGGAAACTGAGCCAGCACAACCTGAGCCTGAAGCTCTCCTTGGGGATGGTTCACAGCTCAGAAAGACCATAGGACAGAACTTGACACCTCGGTCTCTGGCTGAGCAGAGGCTGGACATGGTGCCCGAGTACCTGTGGTCAGCAAAGGTCTCAGAGTTCTCCCGGTTCAGGGTTCCTGCTGTAGCAAACATGATCGTGGTGTCAAGGTCAGCAATGATGCCGGAGACAGCACTGGCTGCTGTGATGCATGCTTGTGTCCCACGGTTCCCAGCCTGAAGAGCTGCCAGCACATGAGACACCTATGGGGTACAAGTAAAGTGAGTGGGGGAGCAGAGCAGGTTCTCAGAACCCTCACTGCACACACTTCCAACACCTCAAAGGGTGAAGCTGCTTCTTACCAAGGAGAGGAACTGAGAAAACTTTGGTCTGCACACCCCTTCCTAGCTTCCAGTTACCTATTTTTACCCTGCCCTGATCATGTTTGGTGGCCTAAGAGATGCTGGACTCTGCTAGTTTTCGAATTAGTAGATTTGCAGATGCCAGGCACAACTGACAAGTGCTTACTTTTGTGGTTTTGCTTATAAGCACTGCTGCTCTACCCTGATCAACTAGACTGTTAAAGCCACATTTTTGTCTGTTCTTCAGAAGTGTGCTCTTTAGATTGGCTGATGGACAGGATGCTAGCAACAGGTGAAGGGGAGACTGATCACTGTGCATGAGCTGCAAGTATTGCTGCAGATGCTTTGCCCAACTCTGCAACAGCTGATCTGGAGAGCCCTGGCCTGTCACCAGTGTGTGGGTCAGTTTTCCCAGGCAGCCTGCAGCACCTAGACATCATGCTCACCCACCACAAGCACCAACTGCTGTTAAGAGTGTGTGCAGAGGGGGATCCATCCTTCACCCCACCAGCTAGGCCGGGGTAGTGTGGCCAAGAGAGCCAACAGAATCCAACAGGACCTGGAAAAAGCCCAACACGGTAGCTCCATGGCTGAATCCAGCATTCCTCCTACTTCACTGTGCTGTCAAACCTCTCTCTTGACCACCGACCTTTTCAGAAACCTTGCGTGCACTCTCTATCAGCTCCTTCTTGGTGTAGGCATCACTGGGGCTGCACTGTAGGGCTCCAGCCTTGGTGACCAGGGCAGCACAGCCATGACCCAGCTCCTGCACCCGGCGCTTGATGTGGGAGCCAATCTGCAGAGGAATATGTGTGTGACAGTCATCAGGGAACTAAGCCCTGCATCTGTGATACCCGCTGGGAAACACCCGTCACCCAGCTCCTCTTTCCCAATCCTCCCACTCAGGAGAGGGAAAAAGGAAACACAGCTTTGCTCCTTGTTTCTATGCCATGTTTCAGGGGAGGTGTGAAAGCTGCCTGCCCCCAGCTCCAATGGGAGGTTCAAGTGTCCCTGTCCTCTGTTCTCACACCCCAACAGCCCCTGCTCTGCCTCACAGCACACTACAGCATTTCCCCAGGCTCGTACCTCCTCGTTCTCAGCAGTGAGGGCAGCTGGTTTGGCCTCTTGTGCCAGCTGCCCATAGTCATGGGTAAGTTGGTTGGCCAGTATGCCCAGCTCATCCGGGTTGGTGGTGGATTTGGTGACCTGTTGATGGAAGAAGTGCAGGAGTTGGACAGGGCAAGGAGGACTGAAGCCTGACTGAGTAGCAGGGAGT
Source organism: Donacobius atricapilla (assembly GCA_013397315.1). Classification (NCBI taxonomy): domain Eukaryota; kingdom Metazoa; phylum Chordata; class Aves; order Passeriformes; family Mimidae; genus Donacobius; species Donacobius atricapilla. The sequence continues at coordinate 48,302 of WBMY01006141.1, read as the reverse complement.
GCATTCTACAGTGACAGGCTTGCTTGCACTCACCATTTCCTGCACAGTCACTGCAATAGCCTTGGCTGTCTTCACCATTGTAGTCTGGTAATCCACAAAGGTACCTTCTGGCTCACCCATTGGCCCCTCGTCCAGCTGCAAGAGACCACCAGGAGAGTTTGGCTCCAGCTCTGACCCACAAGGTCTTTAGCTTGTAGAGTTTGACCCTGCCTCTTCCTCCCTCCCACATCCAGCCCTGTTCAGGTCCTCTCCTTGCTCCCCTCACCTGGTTGATAGCTTGAGTGATGGAGTCCACCATGCCCCCCACAACACCTGCAGCACTGGCTGCCTCATTCAGCGTGGTGGTCAGGTCCTCCACTGCTTCCTTCATCATCTGCACAGCCTCTTCCAGAGCCTCCTGAGTGTGGGCAGCTTGCTGCAAGAAGAAGCCAGATTGAGGAAAGGCAGGCAGTGGCTCCCCTCCCAACAGGGATGCTGTACACTGACCCTGGGTTTTCCATGTCTGGCACATGTGTGTGCACCATACAGCACACACATGCAAAGGAGGGCACACCACTGATATGTGCCACTCCTGCTCACCTTGGGGTTCCCACCAGCCTCCTTGGCTGTGTACAGCATCTGCAAGGCAGATTCTGCCAGTGTTTTGGTCTGGTCCAGGAGGTTCATCTGCTGCTGGTGGTTGGGTGTTTTGGAGGCAGCGCCGACAGCTGCCATAATGAGTGGCTCAAAGTACCGAGCCATCTGGGACACCTAGGGAAGAGCAGCATCAGCACCAGCAGCTTCCAGCCCCAGCTGCATTGCACCTCTCCTCTCCAGGCACCAACTGCCACACGCCCATTACCTTGTGCCCCAGCTGCGAGGCCTCGGCCCGTGCTGCAGCAGCCACAGGTTCGATCAGGTTGCTGATCTCCTGGACAGCTGTAATCATCTGATTGTGCAATGCCTGTACAAAGAGAGTGTGTCACATGAGGCTGCAGCAGGGCTGAGGTCCCTTCATGCTGCTTAGAGCCCGGGGAAGGATGCCCAGTCCCTTAGGCTTGCCCACAGCGTGTCCCTGACGCACCTCCTGGGAGATATCTTGCCGGGGGGCCAGCTGCTGGCTGATGGCAGCGAGGGATGCCTGGTCCACGTCCCGCAGGCATCTGTTCAGGACCTCAATGGCCTCATCACACTCCCGCTGTCCTGGAGCTTTGTCCCTGAGTGACAGATGAATCAGCCAAGCACTGGCAGATGCCACACCACCTCTTCACCCCGAGCCTCAGCTGGTGCTGGTGACAGGCAAGACCCCTCTCCCAGGCTCTGAGACAACCCAGTGTTACAGAGTGATAGAGTGATAGAGCCTGGGCACATCAATGTGTGTTCCCATCAACTCGTGTGAGAACTGGAGGAGCAGCTTCCAGGAAGGACAAAAGGGACAGTGTCTTCCCTTCTGTCCCTTGCCCGCCTGCACCAGCTGCATCCAAGGAAATAATGAGCCAAAACAGCCCCACAAATGCTTGCTCAGGGCAGGGGTATGTGCCAGCAGGGACAGAGCCACAGCCACAGAATAAGGACTCTGCTCACCTCATGTTGGTGATCAGCTTCTTGATGGAGTCCGAGACTGTGCGTGAGTGGCCAGCAAGAACTGACCACTGCGGTGGGTCCTTGGGGTTGACAGCCAGAGAGCGGGCAGTCTGGATGAGGCCAGCAGAGCTCTCCAGCATGGTCTTGGCTGAAATGACAATGGGCTCCATGGCTCTGCGCCCCTGCACAGGGAGACAACAGGCTGGTGAGGTAAGAGAGTGTGCATGGGAAGCTGCTCCCTCTCCCATGACCCTTACCCTTGAGCAGCCCCTTGAAGCCCAAGGCTTGCTGCCATCTCCCTATCACACCCCTTCACTGCAGGCCCCCCAGGCTTGGGGAAGGCACAGTTCTCTCCACCCCAGAACAGAGCCTGTCACAGCCACGTTCCATCCTCCCTGTCCCAGCAGCATCCCACCTCTGGGCTGATCTGAGCAGGAATGGTGGCGAACTCAGGGTTGGAGGCGAAGGCTGTCAGGTTATCCACAGCCTCTATGAGAGGGGCGGTGGCAGCACGGCACCGTTCCCGGTTCTCTTCGTTGAAGTCACCATCCAGGGCCTGGTGTAGAGAGACTAGAGCAGTTAGCCAACCCCTACTGTACCCCAAATCCCACACCGCCTCAGAAAGGACTCTGCACCTTGATGGTCTTCACCAGATTGGCCGTGCTGTTGGCCACCTCCTTGGCTGACTGGACAAACTGGCGCTTGGCCACAGGATTGGCGGTGCGGGAGGACGCCAGACGGCACGTGTTACACAGGGCTGAGGTGTGTTTTGCTACAATGGTGGCTGCTGACAGAACCTGCAGCGGAAAGCAGAGTAAGGCAGGACCCACCATGATCTGCTATTCCTATAGCTCTCCCTTCTCACCCACCCTATGTAGGGCACCAGTGACCATAGGCATCCCTTTTGGGACCCAAGAATGATCACCAAGATCCTGCATGCCCACAGAGGCCCCAATCTGCAATGCCACCATTGCACCAAAGCTACTGGCTGGTTCTCTGTGCAGCTGATGGGGCCTGATAAGACCAGCCATCATCTTGGCCAACTCTTGGGATGCAGTACTTTCAACTAGCCTCATACTCCTTTTGATGCAAGCAAATGCCTGAAATGGAGCCCCACCCCACACTCACCTGGGACTGAGTACAGGCAGGGTCCACTAGGTTCTGGCAGGCCATCTGGATGGCTTGGTTAGCTCTAGCAAACTGAGTGGGGTCCACCAAGCCCTGTTGTCCAGCCTGGCTGTTGGGGTCTGAGACCCCCACAAGGTAGGCAGCCTAGGAGCATGGGAGACATGGTGAGAGAAAGCCTGCACACTGCAGGGAGGCTCGCAGAGGACATGGGCTGCTGAGGAGTCTGGCAGCATTTCCCACTGATTTGGAAGGGCAAGGGTGGCGTGCATGCAACAACTATGCCCCTGGGGTAAGGCTCAGGGCTGGGATTAAGTGTGTCTCTACCTGGGCAGCTGCCTCTGTCAGACCACAGAGAGCTTTGGAGGCGGCACTGATGGAGTCACCAAACTCAGGCAGTTTGCTGTTCTTAGCATTCTGGGAGATGCCAGCCATGGACTCTCCCAGCACCTGCAGGATACACCACAAACTGGTTATGGAGACCACCTCTGACTCCTGCAGTGCTCCCAGGATCAGAGCTCACTGTGTTTCATTGGTAGGGGAGGAACCACCTTTCCCTTTGTTCCCATATCCTTCCCAAGCCCTCCCTGTTTTCCCCCAAACCTCCATTCAGGGTTTACCTTGGAGTTCTCCATGACACTATCAAGGCAGTTGAAGTAGGACATGTCATTGACAGTCTGGGTGGGGTTCTCCAACAATTCCTTAACCGTCTGCAGGGACACAGGTGTCACACCCAGAGGAAAAGTTCTGCATCCTCCATTTTCAGTAACTCTTCATTCCCTCCTGTTCCTTGCAGCTGGATCCAGCTCCTCCCACACCCAACATCTCAACCCCTCCAGGGCCTTGTCAGTATGTGGCTTCTTACCTCCAGCTCCCGCAGGGCATTATCACATTCCTTCTGGCCTGGGGCCTGTTGAGTGCACATGGTGATCAGCTGGTTAATGCTGTCAGTCACAGCCCTGCCAGGGACATGGGAGAAAGATCCACAGATCAATGCCTGCCCCACCACCCAGCCCCACTGCTATGGCCAGCACCTTTCAGGGAGCAGTTCCTCTCACCGTGCTGCTGCTGCCAGTTGATTCTTGAGGTTGGGAGCAGCAGGGTCAGCAGAGAGAGCCTTTGCAGCCAGCAGCAGCTTGCTGGAGGACATGGAAATGCTCTTCAAGTTTGACACCACCTGTGCCTGGTCCTCCTTATTCTGCAAGGAGCCAAGATGAGTTTTCTGCAGCACCTTTTTAAGGTTCACACCCATCCTGAGTCTTCTCTGGGCATTTTCAAGCTGAGCTAGTTCTCTTCATCCAATTTGTCCACCAACATCAAGGATACATGAATTCTTGCTGAACTAACCCAAGCCACCTTCTCCCTGTTGCTGTGATTTTGCACAGCTCCAGTCCCCATCTCCCTGGCTGCGCTGGCCACAGCCACCCTAAACACCACTGCCTGGCCATTTAGCCTTTGGTCAGCCACCTTCTCAGATATCTGAAATCTCTCCCTGCATTCAGGATGCCCCAACAGGGTATTTTCTCTCACCGGGGACTGGCTGGCCATCTCCACTCCTGCCTGCAGGAATTCATTGAAGTCATGTCCAAATTTGCCAGAGGACTTGGCCAGATCTTGAGGGGTGCCACGTGATGCCTGCACCAGCTCATTGGCAGACTGATTGAGCCCTGCTGCTGCCTGGTTCAGCTGGCTCTGTGCCTCCTGGAAGCTCTTGGTGCTGGGAGGGAACTGGAAGGAAGGAGAGGTTAGCAGAGGCAGAGAGATGAGTGGAGACAGCAGATGAAAGTCTGGCACATGCCTGGGGATATGCTAGAGGAACCCGATGCCGTTGGACCAGCCTGCATTGCCAGAAGACTTCCCCCTTCCCCTCTTGCCCCAGCTCAGCTCACCGAATCTGACAGCAGCCTCTTGCTGGCCTCTCCCACCATGCGAATGGCAGCGTCCACATCCCGCTGCCCTGGCAGGCAGTTAACGCAGCGATTCAGGGCCTGTGACACTGCCTTGGCCACCTGCAGGGAAGCAAAGAGAGGTCACCACCTCCCAGTCAGCCCCAAACCCTTCCCATAGCCTGATGGAGCACACTGGGGTACCCACTTTCCCCACCTGAGCCAGGCGCTGCTGGCTCTCTGGGTCACCGGGCTTGGCCACTGCTTTCCGGGCCTCCTCAATGAGGTTGTTGGCTTTATCCATGACATCACTGGCGCACTCCAGCATGGTGCTCTGTGCCTGTGGGTCGGAGGTGTTGGCTGCCACACCACGGGCAGCCTGGCTGAGCGAGCGCAGGGCCTGGGCCACTTCCCGGGCAGCAATTCCTGGAGGGATGGAGAAGTCAATGTCTGTCAGTTCTGTCTGCCCCTTCCCCTAGACTGGTTGTGGAGGCCAGTACCTGTGTAGTTCTCATTGCCCTGGGCTACCTCTCCCAAGAGGTGAGCAATGGCAGAGCTGACAGCTTTGGTGCTGTTCCCCAGGTCCTGGGCACACTTCTCCATCTGCAAGGGGACCAAGTTGGGACATGCTGGTGAGCTGCACCTTTTGGCAACTCCACTGCCCCAGGGTCCACTCTGAGCCACCCTTCTCTGCACCCTCACCGTCTCTCCTGGCAGAGGCTTGAGCTTGCCATCACGGGCAGCTGCCTTGGCTTCCTGCAAGTCCCTCTCCAGGCTCTGCACCAGACCCAGAGCAGAGTCTATCTCCAGGGGTCCGCATGCCTCCTGAGCCTGTGATGGAGCAGAAGGGAAGGTGAGCAGCTGACCACTGAGCCCACCTGGCTGCAGCAGACACCAGAACCTGCCACCAGGCTGTCCCCACCATTTCCCACTGCTCTGCACAGCTAGTACCTCACTGCAGGGTGGGACTCAGCCTCTCACCTTCTGGGCAGCTGTGCGGAGCTCAGCTAGAGCTGTGGCCAAGTTCTTGGCACACTGGCTGAGCTGCATAGCAGAGGCTTGGTCCGTTATGGTGGGGACGGTGGCCTTGGCTGCAGCTACCATCTTCCCACCGGGCTGTTGGGACAGAAAAAAAACCAGTGAGAAAGGGACAAACATGCAGCATCTCAGCTGCCTGTGTGCAGAAGATCTCTAAGTATCTTAGAAGGGACAGGCACGGTAGGAAAGCTGTAATGCCAGAGTGGGCATGGGAAGTTCTGGGCAGTATGGGTACCTGCAGGAAGTTCTGACTGGCAGCAATGAGAGCCAACTGAGCGCTGGGGCTGTCTGGCTGGGACTGGCTTCCTCGCACACCTTGCACCAGCATCGGGATCTGCTCTGCCACCACCTGCCACAGAAAAGGGTCACTGGAGAAGGTCAGTCAGAAGGGCATGGATTCAACCCAGGACCAGTGATCAAAAGATCATCTCCTACAGGACCTAATGTGAGGACCCCAGGATCCAGTCTGACCACTGTGGCGGAGCAGGAAGCACCAGTATGGCTGATGGGAGATAAGACAGGGAGAAGGAGCACAGGAGATGCCAGGATCAGACCCAGGCCCTTACCTTGCAGCTCTGCACCAGCTGCTGCTGTGCGGCAGGGTTCTTGTTGGAGGAGGAGGCGTGCTGCGCGGCAGCAATGGTCTGCGTGGCCGAGGCGGCGGCCTGCTTGGCTGCGTGCTGGCACAGGGAGGCACAGGTTAACACTGGCTGTCTGGGCTGTCTGTATCAAGCCCCCCTGCCATGACTAGGGCCCAGATCCCCCAAACAACTTCTCCTGTGCGTACTCCTGTGGTACCTGAGCATGCCCAGCACCACAAAGCAACAAAGAGCATACAAGGGAAGGAAGATCTCTCTGTGATGCAGCATGCACAATGTACTTGAAAAGGACTTTACTCCTCTGGAAAGAGGAGTTATATGGGGGCTCCTGGTCTGGTCTTGCTTACTGACTGTGTTTGCTTGCCCTCTGCAGATTCTTGCCCAGCATCTCACCTCCAGTTTGTGCACAAGCTTCTTCTTGATGGCATTCTGGGCTGCTGCATTGGTTGCCATGCGGAGCCCTTCTGCTGCCTCACGCAGCCTCTGCTGCTGCTCCTCGCTGTCTGGGTGAGCTGCAGCTCCCTGGAGAAAACAGAAAGCCCCTCACACCTCTCAGGGACCATGGAGTTGTTTTTCCTCCTGAAGCAGCACCTCTGCTCTGGCCCCCACAAGTCAGGCCTGTTATGGTACTGACGAGATGTTCAAAGCCTCTCTGGAAGAGTCCAGCAGCAGGAGAGGTAACAGCTCCTCTGCTACCACCCACAGCTTCCTGAAACTCCTTCACAGGAGAAGCCCGCAGGTCCCTGGCTCAGTGCAAGACTTTGCTCTGGGAACTGCTGCTCAACCAGGGGCTGCTTATTCTCTAACCCAGCACTGAGCCAATAGCATTGGACAGGGCTGAGGCCAAAGCCAGCATCCATCCTTCCACACACACTGACCTTTGCAGCCTCTACCATCTTGGCAGTGGCATCAGCCAGGATCTTGGCTGCACTCAGAAGCTTGCGTGAATTCTCCAGGTCTGTCTCTCCCTCAGCATCAGCTTTGATGGCATTGACAAGGTCAGAGGTGGCTTGGGCCAGAATACGAGCCTGACGCACCATTTCCCCTGGAATAGAATGGAAGTGTGGCCTGTTTAGCAAGTCCCAAGGGCTCTCTGATACCTCCCTATTCATTGTGCTCTGCCCTGGGTGTCTCACGCTCACCTGCATCACCCATGGAGCTGAATATATTCTCAGTGACGTTGAGGATGGTGTCAGTGGCCTGGTCGTAGCGCCCGATGGGCTGCCCACCCAAGGCATGCTGCTTGATGTGCTGCAGCAGGTCATTCAGGGCCTGGGTGACAGCTGTGGCTGCCACCCCCACCTGCTTCAGGAGCTGGTCATCACTGGTCGCTGCCTTAGAGGCCTCCACACAGCCCTCAGCTGATTTGGCCACCAACTTGCCAGCCTCAATCAGCTGTTCCTGGCAAACTGGGGAGCTGATTGTGGGAGCCACAACCTGGAAGGGAGGAGAAAGGCTGGGTAGCAAGCATGGTATGCTCTGTGGAGGAGCTATCCCAAACTTCTGCTCCTCCAAAGAGGATCCTCACTGCTTGGGCACAGTGGCTGAGACTCCAACAAGGGGCGGCCCACACTTCCTGTGCCAGATTCCTAATGTCCTGCCTTAGGACATCGGGTCCTGGCACACCTAGGACTCTGCTGCAAAGCTGCCCCCCAGCCAGGTGAAGCTCACAGCCATGCTGAGGCAAGGGTTAACCTTGCTGCTTACCTTGGTGCACGCCACCAGCTGGGAGGTGGAGAGGGCACACTGGGTGGCCGCTGCGATCACCTGTGTCTGCAGCGCAGCATCCTCTGTTTTCTGTGCCACGTTCTTGGCTTTGAGCACCAGCGCAGCAGCAGCGTTGGCCACTGCCTTTGCCAGCTGCATAAGCATGTCCTGGGAAGGGACAGAAAGGGTCCATGAGGCAGCCATGGCAGTGGGAGCAGCCACAGCCATCTGCAGGGCTCTCGTGAAATATTCAGATGGGAAATGCGAGCCCTCGGGGGCCTTTCATCTGATCTGCTCCAGCACCAGCAGCACTGAATAGTTGGGAAGGATGGCAACAGCTTGACCCCATCTCCACTGTGTGCTACAGCTGGTGGTGAGGCTTTAGCCTGGCCCTGAGCTGCAGCCTGCACTGCCACAAACACCACCCGCAAGAGCTTGGGCAATGCTCAGCATCACTGCAACACCCACTCCCCAGGCAACCACCAGTCCCCAGTTGTACCAGAGCAAGAACCTGCTGCAAGGCACTGCTGGTACTGCCTGGATTTGACTGGGTTTGCAAACATTTAAAAACAGCAAAAAGATGACAAACACTTACAGCCAAACGGCAGGCACAAGCCAGCCGTGGCACATCCACACCGTGGCCAGCTGCCAGCAAGCGGCAAGTGGGAGATGCTCCCATGCTGGTCACCTGTGTTGCAGGTATGCCAGCTATTTTTATTTTCAATTCTAACTTGCTGGCTGACAAGCTAGAATACATCTCTGCTGTTATTCCCAAAGCTAAAAGAGAGGTGTGACAAGGCAACCAGCCTCCTCTCTCCTGGGCAGCAGGTACACAACAGGTACCAGGAGGCAACAGGCAGGGAGAGACCAGCACACAGCGAACTGCTTTCCTGCAGGGCATCAGACATGACAGCATGCTGCAACCTTCAGGATTAGCCCCTGTGGCACACTGCTGGTGGAAACTGGCAGCACCAGCAATAAATAGCAAAAACCCTGGTTGGCAGGACAGGGCTCTCCCTGCTGCAGCTGCCAAACTCCTGCTGTGTGTGTGCTCATAGCAAGTGGCCCTGCACCCTACAACAGGTAAGCCTCTGGCCACCAAACCGAGAAGAGTCACAGCATCCCCTCGCCTCCTGCAAGTCAAGAGTACTCCCACCGCAATCCATCACCTTTTGTGACAGGAGGAAAGACTGGAGAGTGCATGCATCCAATTCAAGAGTCCCCAGACCACCGCATCTGTGCCCATGGAAGGAAGTACGTACACTCGGGTCTGACAACTGTGAGGCAGAACATCCTGCTGCTTGACTGCCAATTGTCTTCAGGTCCTAAATCTGGCCTTTGGGGATATTCTGTCCTGGCACTGCTGCGTGGCCAAACATGGCTTCCTGCCTTGCTCCTAGTTTTTCTGCTCCCCTTGGATATCTTTCAAGACCTCTCTACTCAGTTGAAGCTGTGTGGCTGCCATGAACAGAAACATCTTCTTTCTGGAGCATTTTGGTCTATAATATGTGTTGACTTTCCTCCCCAGCGCAGTGTGCTACCTCCTTTTTGCTGGAAGGAGCAATCATGGGAAAGCAAGCCAGTTGGCAGGCAGCTCATCTTAAAAAAACTGCCACACAGGGCTCCACCCATACTGGGTCTCTGATGGGGGCAGGCAGCTCCCACAGGGAAGGAGAAGCAGGCAGGAGCTTAAGTGGCTGCAAGGGATGATCTCCAGAGCAGCACTTGCTCCAGCAGCAACCCGAGTGCATGAACTTCTGAGATCCAATCACCAGAAAAGTAGAATTTTGCAAGAGCCCCTCTCCAAAGATTTCAGATGATAGTTCTCAGAGAAGCCCACTTCATACTGGAGATGGCAGGGACCACCAAGCCAAGCCTACAGGCCTGTTTACCGTCTTTGGTTCAGAGGCAGGCAGGATCCAAGTACACCGGTTTTCTGGGATCTACACAGAATCCACAAGGTAAGAGGTGTTATATCACTCTAAAGACAGAGATGGGCAATGGTCTGTCACCTCCCGCACGAAGTCACCACCAGGCATTGGCGAACATTCAGCCTGGACCCCTCCTGTGAGGTCCTGTGCAAAGGCCGATGGTTTTAGGGAGTGGGTGTTCCAGGTTGCTGCTGGGTGCACTCACCTGGAACCGGGGGTCAGTGTCACTCTCCCCTATCTGCTGCAGCAGCTCCCCACTGGTTTGTCCCACCAGGCCAGCAGCCTGCAGGAGATTCTGGCGAGGCTGTAAAGAAACAAGGCAAAATCGACACTAGGCTCATAAGCAAACCTTAAAACTTCACTCAGTGGTTTCCCTTGGCATCCCCCTTCCTCTTGGTCCCACAGCCCCTCCAGCTCCCTACCTCAGCGCTGGCAGGCTGTGCTGTTTTCAGCAGGTCTGAGACAGCGCTCGCCAGGTTCTTGGCTGCCTGCAGAAGTTGCCGCCCATTCCCTCCCTCGTCCTCCATCAGCGCAGCCAGCAGCTTCACACCCTTAGACATCTCCGTCAGGTTGGAAGAGATGGTGGTAACAGCGCAGCCCACAGCAGTGTAGTCTGTGTCTGCTGGATCCCCTGCACAGGGAGGAGAGGAGTCAAGATGGGATGTGCTCCAAATGATGCTCCAAGAGCATCCCCACACCTGTCACTGATGTGATTTTCCTTTCAGGGAGCAGGAGTCTTTCAGCTCAGAAACAAGAGATCAAGCATTTTCCTGAAATAGGGCATCCTTCTACTCCAACTTTCCATATACCTGCAGTGAGGTTGACGACTGAGGCAGTGCCAGCAGTTATGGCATCCACTTGGGAGTGGATCTCATGTTTTGACTCATCCATCTTGTTTTTTCGCCAAGCTTTTGATGCCTGAATGGGGAGAACAGGATCAGGAGATGGTGGCAGAAGTGGTGGGTAGCTGCATACATGCTCACACAGAGAAGGACAAGGAAGAAGATACAAGGAAAAGAGAGGGAAGACCTGTAACCACCCAGATTCTCTAGTCCACCCTGACCAAACAACATGACCAAGTGTGTCCTCCAGGTCTGCCCACAAAGTGGAATACACCCCCATCTCTTTTCAGGTAGCAGATCTTCCCAGGAGCAGCTAACAGTTCTCCTGCAAACGTGGCCAGCCTCACCCAGCCCAGCTTCCAGCAAGGTCCACCCCCAGCACCCCACCTTCACCCAGCACTCACAGCATCCTGCCCAAGAGGTGGCAAGGTCTCAAAGTCATCCAGGGTAGCCTGGGCTGCATGCACAGCCTGCATGCTGGAGTTGATAGTGCCAGTCAGGGCTTGCTGAGCTGAGGTCTGCAACACAGAGACAGACTGAGCGAGATACGCCAAAGGCTTAGAATCCAGGATTATATATTTGGCTCAAATGCTCCCCTGCAATGTGCTGCTGATGGCACTGCTCGAGGCAGATCTCCACAAAGTGGGGTGCATTTAATAAAACGGGAGTCTCCCCTCTGCACTTCCCACTAGAATATGCCTCATCTCACCATGGTTACAATAAAGTCTCACAGTTAAGCAGCTCCCGGGAAGCGGGGAGAAGATACTGTGAGGTCCCCACAAGGCTTTCACAACAAGCCCCTACACCAGGCTGCATGGGGCAAAAGAAATCGGCCTCTTCATGGCCTTTTCCATGTGCCCCCCTCCAACTCCTGTGCTCCAGCTGCACAAGAGATGGGGGCACCAAAACATGGCACTGGGTTCTGCTGCAAACAACAGACCTATTGGGACTGTCCAGTCACAACCTGAAGGAGAAGCTGCAGTCACTAGCCAGATGAAAATGCTGGGGTGTAGCTCAAGTTTTCAGGGAAGGCGCAGAGGATGCCGGCTCAACCACGCCAGCAAGCACACAAGGCTAGTGGTGCAGAGCCCCTGCTCTTCACAGCACGACAATGCTTGGTCATGGATCCAGACTGGTCTACAGAAGTCTGACAATCACCTCTCACAGTTTGTGCCCTACGGTGAGCACAAGGAGAGCTTACCAGGGGAGGCATGTGCCCTCGGTGCATCTGGCCACTGGTGATTTGCAGCTGAGGCTGTGGCATTGTGCCCACCTGGAAGTTTTCTGGCCCTCCTGCTCCTGTCCGCATGATGGCTGGCAGGGCCACTGAGCCCAGCTCTGCCTTGCCTACACGGTTAAACTGCTGCTGCACGACTGTCGTCCTGAAAAGGATAGAAATACCAGGTAACGGGATGCTACAGTGTACATGTAGATGATACACCAGACTCTGTGGGAGTGGCAGCTCTTCCTCCTTGCTGGGCTGCAAGCCTTACTGGAGCACATTCTCCATTCAGCTTCTGTTTGGCAGCTGCCTTGCTCCTGAAGACTTACCTCCTTGGAGACACGGAGTCTTCTAGCATAGTGGACTCCTCATCACCCTCCAGTCCAAAGTGGTCTTTGCTCTTTTTCTGCGAAGGGAAAGAGAAAATGATACCCCCAAGCCCTCCCCTCCTCCTGCAGCCCAGGTACCATACCAGGGTTACAGGGTCCCCCTGCCCTGCCACCAGCTCTCCCAGCAGTACCATCTGTCAATGGCTGTTCGGAGGCAGATGGAAGACACATTCTGTATACATCTCTGGAGAGGGGCTATCAATGCCCTTCTCAGCATAGCCTCACCTTTTTGAGGATGATATCGATGTAGCCAGCAATCAGCTGGGCGATCTGTTCCCCTTCTGTTGTTTGCACCGAGTAGTAACCATCCTGGTAATCTCCAAAATCCTGCAACAGCAGGGCACAGGGTAGCACCAGAGCAGGGCACTGGCGGCCATCCTGAGCCCCAGTGGTATGCACTAAGCACCCAAGCGCCAGGCTCCAAAGCAAGCGCTGGGAGAGGCAACGGAGGAGGACAAGGCTGTGCCACCATGGAGCAACAGCCAAGACAGGGGCTGGAGTGAGAGCAGCCCCCCAGAGGGGCACCAGTGGGGAGGAGGGATGAGGGACCAGTGCTGGTCCCTACCAGGGTGAAGCTCTTGGGCGAGGCTGCCCAACGCTTGATGTTGGTCAGGCTCCACTCCTGAATCACTTCCTTGGTCTTCTCATCCACGCGCATCACGCTCTCCTTGGTGATCCCCAGCAGCCGTGGCACCAGCTTGTTCTTCCCCTTCATCTTCTCCTGTGGGCCACAACGGAAGAGCTGTGGGCTATCCCCAAGATGAATCCATTGAGGCAGAAATATCTGAGGTCTGCCATAGCTACCAAAACACCCACAAGACCACACTATCTAGTGGTGACAATTATCACATGTAGCTTGACAATGAAAAAAAGCATGAACCAAGGAGGAGGAAGGCAGTGTACAGGGAAATGCAACAGGGGAGATGCAGAAAAAACTGGAGCAACTTATGTTGAGGGGAAGCAGCTGGAGACACAACAGCTGAAGAAGCAGAATTTTGGTGAGTCTGAAGTGGGACCAGGGGAGCAGCTGCTATACCTTGACCAAGAAGAAGGAGACCCCGTAGGTCTTGAGGGAACGGGCAAGTTTCACATAGCGAACTTTGGCTTCAATCTCACTCATGTCCCCACAGCTCCTGTGGGCCTGCAACAGCAAAGACAGAACATTGCACCAGCTCCACAGTCCTGCCTTGACAACACTGCACAGCCTCTCCGGGCTCTCCCCACGCCACCAGCATCTTCTGCCCCAGCTTTGATCTCTGAGACCTCAGGAGCTGCCTTGCCTGCCCATCTACAGATCCTGCTCCTGTTTCTCTCCCACCAGACTGCTGTGTGCTGCCTCCTCAGACAGGAGTGCCTCAACCTTTAGTGAGGAGGAACAGAAGGTCCAGATCTCAGCCTCCCCACTGCACATACCATGAAGATTTTGCGTTCTCCTTTCTGCTTGATGTACTCCTTGGGAAGGAAATCCTTGAGCCTGCCAAGAGATAGCCAAGTGAGTTGTTAGCAGCAGAGCCCAAAGCCAGTGTTCGTCCTTGACTATTAGCAAGTCCAACACAAAGCCTCAGACAAGCCCCAGCCAGGGCACAAACTGGAAGTTTTTGGAAGCAGTAAGAATGTGGGAGAGATTGCTGCAGCTATGAAAGATGTCCTTGGAGTTGCCCTAGCTAAGAGTGGGGTAAAGGTGCTGAGAATGCAGCCCTTTGTGCAGCATCAAGGCAGGCCAGAGGGTGTGCTGGGGCCAACCCCACAGCAGCTGACTGCATGTCCCTATAGGGCTGCCAGAGGGAGCAGGATGGGGGCTGGCACCCCTCACACCTAGTGTGGATGCCTACATTTGGGCATTGTGCTGTGGGAAGCAGAGGGGTTGCACCAGAGGCACCCAAACCTCCGCAGAGACCCACAAACCAGCATGATGCTACGTGCTGCCAAGCTGCTCCAAATGCCTCAAGACAAACCCAAGGACTCCCCAGGACACTTACTCCAGAAAGCCCGGCTTGTGCTTCTGCTCGTTGTATGGCCCAAACTGGATCTGGCACTGGTGGCCAGCAAACTCACAGGCTTTGTCAAAGGAGACAGGGTGGGAACCATTCAGGATGTCGTCACGAGCCTGTGTGGGAATAGAAGACACCACTGTGGGCTGAGCAGCCACGCAGCCCTGTCACTGCTCTCCTCCATATCAAGCACAACATGTTTTACGGACTTAAAAGAAGTGGCTCTGAGAAACAGGAGTATGCAGGACCAGGCTGCTCCCTACAGGTATCAAGCCTGAGAGAGGAACAGCAGCAGGATTTCAGGATGGTTCCTACCAGACAGAGCTGACATGGGATTCGCTGGGGAGCTCTGGAGTACACAGAGGATAGGGCTGGGATTGCCAGTGGTGGCTCTTACCCAGGGCATAACTGGGTATCCCAAAGTACCTCCCCGTCATGGCTCCTGACAATATCTTCAGCCACCAGCCTTGTCAGGGGCTGGCAGGAGGAAGTGGAACCAGGTGCTCTGGGAAGCTGTACCTGCACGTAGAGCAGGTTGAGCTGCACAGGATCTCTTGAGTCCACATTCTGATCAGAGTAGAAGAACTTGCGCCGCAGCAGCAGTGTTTCATTGTCATCAATGCCTTGTTCACGCAGCGTCCGGCCGTGATCCAGCCAGTTCACTGCAGACAATGCCAGGGTGTGAGCAGAGACAGGCACCAAGGCACGGCTGGTCCCAGCCCCAGGGCTGCTTATGCTGAGTGAGAAATAGATGTCTGCCTGATGCATCCCAGCTCTCACCCTTCTGCCCTGGGCACCCAGGCAGGAGATATTCTAGGGAGTGTTCCTCTCCACACCCTCTTCCCCTCACAGGGGTCCCTGCTCCCCTCTCCAAGGCCATCAGCACAGGCTGACCCCATTCCTAACACATCCAGGAACCTACACTCATCATCTGTGTGCAACTTCTGCTTGAGCTTCTCCATCTTCTTCTCATCTCGCAGCAAGGTCTTGTCCTTCTTGAGGGTGCCAGTAACCTCTTCCTTCTTCTCTTCCATGATCTCCCGTACAAGTGAGTACTCATCATAGTTGGTGATGCCTGCAGGAGAGAAGAGAACCAAACTCAGCAGGACTGTTCTGCCAAACACAGAGCATGAAGCAACACAGGGGTGCAGAGCAGTGTCCCCTCCACAGTGTCACGCACCCCTCAGACACCCCTGCTGCCAGGCCATCTGCCATAGAGCTGCTGCTCCCTAAGAAGCCTGTCAGACTCTGCCATTCTCTTCCCACCTCCCTTTTTCCCCCTTGTTGCTGTCCTCACCAATTCGGGCACATATTGTCATGAGCATGTCCGTGACAGTTTTGGAGTCATCCACCATCACCGTTTTCACTGTCCCATCCAGCATGCGTATCTTCAGGGGCCGCTGCTTCTTCTTGTACTCCATGGTATCCTGCAGGCACAGCGGAGCACAGCTACCAGCAGTGGCACCAGTGCAGGGCACCCACATCCCACCATCAGGCCAACAGCTCCCTGCTGCCTGGTGCAATTGTGGGGGTAACAGGGCATGCTGCAGGGCACAGTGCAAAGCAGCATGGCAGGCACCCAAACCACCCAATGCTGCGAGCAAGAACACACAACCACAGAGCAAAGGATGCAGCTGGAAGGATGTGGGATGAATACTTACCCCATTGCGAAGCATGTAGTAGTCCAGAGCCTTCCCAGCCTCCAGCCAGATCCCTTTCTTTGGGTCTTCATCCGAGAGGAAGAGCCCAAAATCATTGGCTGAAAAAAGGTAAAGTCTCTGACAGGGCAGTCCCGAGCAGCACAGGGCCCGCACTATGCCACTCTGTGCACAGGGATATACACTGGTGCAGCCAAGTGTGTGAAACACAGCAGCCGTGTGAACGCTGGAGCCTAAACCTAATGGGTGGGCAACAAAGACGGCATGCAAGCTCTGAGGTTTTACCACAGTTATCTTTGGAAAAAATCATCTGCAGCGTGCCTACGCATCATTGAACTTGGAACTGACAGACACAACAGAAGGAAGAGCTCGCAGTTGTGGCTGACATCTCTCTGAAATCTTCAGCGTAATGTGTAGTAGTAGTAGCGAAAACAAGGTAGCAAAATGCTGGGGATCACCAGGAAAGGTGCTGGGAACTGGTCTATGAAATCTAAGCAATTCACACTTCGAGTACCCTCTGGTGGTAGGATCTGCATCTCTTCAGGAGACAGTACAATTTGAAAAGATACAGAGAGACAACTTGAATGATGGAACCTCGGTGTGAGGGACTAGGGGAGCTAGGACTACTTTTTTGCAGAAGAAAAGGCTGAAGGAGAATGGACTTAAGGCTTACAAGGCCTCAGAGGCGGTGAGTAAATATCATTCACCAAATCCTGCTCCCTCAGGGTGGGTGAAAGGGCTGCTGCTGGCGCCTGGGCAGTAGCTCCCCAGCTCAGACCTACAGGGACGGGCCTGTCTCCACGTAGCAAGAGGCCAGAACCACGCCTGGCTTTGCCCTGGAAAGGTCCTTCTCCACCTCTGTAACAATCCTGCACGCAGGCTGTCTTGGTTGGCTATGTTTATAACTCGTCATCTTGTTGGCAGCTCTCTTTGGGGAGGGACAAATTCCTGAGCCACCCTGTGCTTGCCTGGCTAATGCTGTTGTTAGGATCCTACTAAACAGGGAGTAGAAAAATCATGAAAGCTTGCCATTTTATTTTTAAAGTTAAAAACAACAACAACAACAACAAAAATCACCAAACTGTTTTCAGAGCAAATTTCAAGAGAATAAATCCAAAGCACTGGAAACTGAGCAGCTTGCCCCAGATCCATGTGTTGGGCGGGGAGAGGCACTTCCTGAGACAGAGCAACAGCAGAGCTGGAAAGTTATATCGAAGCTCCTCAGCCCAAATGTGACAAAAAAAACAGGGCAGCTCAAAAAAGGGGCTCGAGTGCCTGGGCATGTTAGGAGAGCAAAGAGAAGTAAATCTGCAAGGAACACATAGAAAAAGAAAGGCTGTGAGCAACTGAAAAGGAACGCAAGAATAAGAAGCTCCCTTTAAGGCCTTCCCCTTGCTGCTTTTTTTATAAACAGGCTGCCTCACACCCAGGAGCAGGAAATGCAATGCTCCTTCCAACACCACTATAGCCCTGCATATCCAAAGACATCCCAGTCCCTTGCTGAAGCTAAAAGCCATGGACTGAAAGCTGGACTGCTGACCAGCCAGGCATGGCGCAAGAAAGCATTTCCTTTCAACCTCAAGGAATGTGCTGCTCCCAGATGTCGCAGCACTCCCCCTCCTCTTCCCACGACTCTTGACCTCCACTTTGCTGTCTTTCCTCCGTGGCATGGCCGCTTTCAGGGGTTGCAGGGACTCAAGAGAGTCCCCGAGACAGCATCCCAGAGCTCCAACCCCCCATCCACGATAGGGACAGGCCACATCTGCGGGGGTGTGAGTCACATCATGAGTTCATGAGCCATAGGCTAAATTGTGAGCCTAGTGGCAAC
Source organism: Donacobius atricapilla (assembly GCA_013397315.1). NCBI lineage: Eukaryota > Metazoa > Chordata > Aves > Passeriformes > Mimidae > Donacobius > Donacobius atricapilla. Next base: position 30,523 of record WBMY01006141.1, on the reverse strand, counting down.
AAAAAAATACTGGAGTTGAGGTAGCCTAGAAAGGTAATGGAGTGCCAGCATGGGTCTGGCAGGGGGTTGCCAGTGGGAGACAGGCCCAGTGGAGATTATATATATCCCAAGAAAAGAAAAATTAACTGAAATGGTTTATTAATGTTTGCTATGACCCCTGCAACTGTTTAAACCCACGTAGTCTTAGCTAGTGGTGATGAATGCAAGTAGGACAGAAGAGCAGAGACAGAAAGGGCAGCGGACTCAAATTGCTTAAAGAGTTATTTCACTTCCAAATGTGGTTTCCTAACTTCTAAACACAAAAACTTTCTTCTAGGGAAAGAAAGAGGAAGTCTGAGAAACTCAGACCCTCACGTCAACCGGGCAAGAGGACTTGGACCCCGGTCCCCCTGCCCCACTGCTTCTCTGGGACAATGCCTGAAAGGCACAGATAGAAAAGGGAGACAAGTGAAATGCTAGGAACTAAGCCAAGGCAGCCCTGGCATGACAGCCATCCCACCATAGACTTACACTGTCCTATCTGTGCCTCAGGCACCCGCTCACGGATAATCCGGCAGGCGTCATACACCATGGTGGAGGGCTCAAACTGCATCGTCTTCACCACATTGCCGATGCTGATCTTCAGCGAGAGGGCAACCATGGCGGCGGCCGGGCTGTCCCCTCTCCTGCGTCACCTGCCAGAGGAGACAGATGGCTGAGCTCTGACTGCTGACCCCAGCAGTGTACAGTGTGCTTGCTCTCTCCTCCTTCAGCAGCACCTGAACGCCAGGACTCAGCTTCCAGTGGCGAGCAAGGACTGCAGCCTGTGCCGACGAGCCTGTGAGAGGACCCACTTTCCAGACCCTGGGACCTGAGACCAGCACTGGGACCCCTACCTCCTTCTCCCAAGGTCCTAAAGAAAATTTTACTTGCCTATGGGAGCAACAGCAGCTGGTACTCAACAGAGATACTGCCAGGGAGAGGAAGTGAGCATGAGGGAGCACACTAGATAAGCTGTGAGAGCATGATGGAAGGGGTTATAATTAAACCTGCCATGACACAGAAGCCACAAGAGGAAAACCAAGCTTTGACCCAGAGCTGGCAGGGCCCTGCCCCAGCTATCAGGACCCTTCATGTTGCCAGCAGACGGTGCTGCGCTGGCAGCCTGAACACAGAGGGATGGAAAAGCCTGAAGCTGTGCTTCTGTGAGGCAAAATAAGGACACCAGGCATTGAATTCGCACACTAAATACAATTACCTGGGAAAAGCACCACTCACACCCAAGGGGTGCTAGTGAGATCAGGGTCTATTGGCAGCAGATACCGCACCAACCCAGGGCACAGGACAATGCACAGGAGGGCAAGGGACCACCTGTGGCAGGTCTCACTACATGGGCATACAAGAACCACACCCTGCCACTCAAAAAAGGACTCAAACTGGGTCCAGCCTGAAGGATCAGCTTCACAGAATAGAATCATAGAATCATCAGGGTTGGAAGATCACCCAGTCCAACCACTCACGTAGCACTTACCACAGTAGCCCCTAAATTATTAGATCCTATCACCCAGCACCAGATCCAGATGCCTCTTAAACACCTCCACCACCTCCCTGGGCAATCTATTCCAATGCCTCATTGCCTTAACAATGAAAATTTTTTTTCTGGCATCTAATCTGAACCTTTCCTGTCTCAATTTAAGGCTATTTCCTCTTGTCCTCTCACTGCAGGCTTGGAAGAAGAGACTGGCCGTCATCTCACTACAACCTCCTTTCAGGTAGTTCCAGAGTTCAAGCTTAAAGGATTGCATAGAGCAGCTTCAGAGCAAGTGCCCCTCAATAGAGCTCCAAAACACCAGCTTTAATAACACTTAATCAGAACTGCAATATCTGTATTGCAGAGTAAAAGCTGAAAGAAATAACAGAAGTAAATGGAGGTTATACCTAAGTGCCCCATTTGCCTGATGCAGTTTATAAGAGCCCTTCCCTTTGGGTCTAGCCACTATGAAACAGCTTTCAGTGCTTTCCCAGGTTGCCAAACGCCTCGGGGTCCCTACCAAGTCCTTTGTTCCTGTCCACGCCCTTCTCAGCATTTCCTATCCCTGTCTGGTCCCAACCCGATGCTCTCCAGCAGTGACATGCCTTTTCCCCTCCCTAAGAAGCTGCTGGCACAGAGGGAGTCCCCGGTTCTGCTGACCCAGGATGCCATGTCTTTAAACTCCAGTGATGAGAGGATGCAAGACCACTGGTGGGATGCACATCTGCTTATTCTCTTTTAGATTGATTTGCTCCTACCAGACTTCCTATTATGGCTGTCAGGGAAAGCTGATCTTGCATCCTCAGCCTGGCCTGGGAAGGTTCTTGGGCAAAATGTGTTGGCAGCCTTCCTTGCAGTGCAGCAGCACTTGGTGAATCTGTGCATCCCTGCCTGGCGCTGCCAGCTCTGGTCCTCCTGGGACGGGGTACACAAGTGTAGGCTCCTTCCACAGACCTGAGCAGCCTAGGGGCAGGATCTGTGTCCAGTTTTGGCCAGGAGTAAGTCAGAGGGCAGGGGCTCTGCTCCTGCAGAGCCACAAGGCCACGCTGGTGGTGCAGGGTGGGAGGCAGGGACCAAGGAGCGTGCCGCCTCCGCCAGCGCATGGAGCGGCTCCAGCTCTGCATTCCTGAGCCGTTCTGCAATGTTTCTGCGGAGGCCCATGGCCCCCACTGTCTCTGCTGCTGAGGAATGAAATGCTCTTCAGCTCCAGAGCAAAGGAGCCCATTGGGAAGAGGGAAGGAGGTGGCAGAGGAACCTGCCTGTGCCATTGTCATCTATCCAGAAGCACTAGCAAAACTGTGGAGCTGAACCAACAAGGAACACCCTGTCATGGAAAGGGTTTTCCAAGTATTTTATATGCAGGGCAGGCTGCTGTGGTCACCAGGCCTACTTCTCTACATCTAAAAATATTCTCAAGTTGAGCATAAAGCAGCTTTCCATCCCTCTGCAAGACAAAAATATGCCACTGACAAGATAAGGTCAGAGACCATGGAGGAAGGAGTGGAGGATGTCGGGCAGTAGAGGGGAACTGAGAGGAGCCAGGACATCTACCACTATTTCTGCATCCTCTTCTAGCCCTCACAAAGCCACCCAAAACCAGGCACTGCACCCAAGGCACCCCTTAGCATACCCTTCAGAGAGGTCACTGTGCTTCCCAAAACCCCACAAGAAGATGACTACTTAAGCCTTCCCACTCCCAAACACTTAAAAAAAATGACAGAGCTCAGCAGGGAGGATGCTGATGACATCAAGGAAGACCTCAGAGAAAAGGGAGACGGTTCACTTCAATTTCCATATTCTATGGAAAAAGGCCAGGCTTTAGCAGCTGAACTTTGCTGACAGCAGCATCTAGAGCAGAAACATTCTCTGCTGCAAAAGGACACCTCCACAAACCCGGGTGAGGTTTGTCAACAAAACATGGCAACTAATCATACAGGGTTTGCAAATCGGCTGCCTGGTGCAAGGGCATCAATGCAGGGCTCAGCCCCTACAGACCTCTCCCCTTTGGGAAGCATGTGGAAAGAGAAAAGCTGGACTAGATGTAACAAATGAGACAGCGTGGAAGCCTGGCAGTGCAAACCAGAAAAAAAAAGAGAAAAGGACAGTGAAACTCAAGCTGTCCCCCTAGAAAGAAAAAAAACCCAAAAACTCCAAACAAACCAAGTCTCAATGAATACACATCAAATTTCTGCTGGCTCACCTCCAGAGAAAGCAAACCCATTCTCAGTCAAACCTATTCTCAATCACGTTGTCAGTATGCAAAGTCAGATAAGGCGCCAGAGCAGCTGGATTAACACACTTCTGTATTTTACAGCAAGCTGTATGCAACACTTTTTGAACCGCGGGCATGTTTCTGAGCTGATCCCAAGATGATGAGGGGTAGAGGGTAACCTTGAAGGGGTCCCGCCACTTCCGGCAGGTGCTGCTGCGGCTTCCTCCATCTCACCCCACGAAAGGTGGGAAAAACCAAGACAGTGGTGGAGGCCTCCAGGCTCTGCCTGAGGGCAGGGTCAGTGCCGGCAGGGCTGCAAGCAGACAGCACTGTGTGGCCCAAGGAACCACCGTGTCACTGCCGGGGACCACTAACAGTGAGGTTTTGGTCACGTGATGGAATTGCTATATTTTTGTCAAACGAGTTCACTGCTGCAGTAACGGTTACAGGGAAGGGTTTGTGTCTTAAAAGACAAAAAAAGGCAACCAAAATTCACCTGCAGACAGCTGGAACACTTGTGATGAGTTTCCAGAACAAGCTACAAATCTTCAGATGCAACAGTTCTGCCATTTTATTACACTTTCTCTTAAGGGATACTCCAAAAGACGTTTGGTAACGGAGTTTGTTTTTTTCCTTCTTTTTTTTTTATGGCAATACCAAATTTTACCTGAGAAAGGCCCCACTGCAGACCACTCCGTGGACTGGGAGCTGGCTGCCAGAAGCTTTGTCAGCTGCAAACTATCCCAGAGCTGGGGTTTTCCACAGGCACAGCCCAGTCAGTACAGCCACTGGCACAGCCAGGAAGCTACCAGGCCACCAAAACACAATGCCTGCAGCAGTGGCTTGGCTGGCATGTCAGCATCTGCACTCCAGCACTGTCAACAGGGTCAAAAATGAAGCTGGTAAGAGGCCAGACTAGGCTCTGGCTGGTTTCTCCTGTGTTCTCCAGTACAGGACCAGTATACACAGCCACAGCAGGCACTGAGGTAGACAGGGCTCAGTCCTGCACCAATGGGAAGGAAGGCTGAGACAGCAGCCCCAACTGGTTTAGTGTCACATGCTGCTGAGACCATTCAGCCCAGTTCCTCTTTACTAGCTGCATGCCCACATCAGACAGGAGGGCAGCTTCTTCTGGCTGAGGGCAAGCTTGCTCCTGGGGAGCATGAGCAGCTGTCAAGGCCAGACACAGCACCCCTGTGACCACTCTGCTGTTATCCATGGCTATGACAGGAACATCATCTCACTCCTGCAGGGAGAGCAGGCCTGCTCTGTATGGGAAAGGGGCAGGGGCTGGGCCGCTGGGCTGGAGGATTACAACTGCAGCCTGCCTGCCAGCTCACATGCACTGAGCTGAAGCAGCTCTGGCTATTTACTGCCCACATTTCCCACACATCTCACATCCTGTCTGCTCCTGCTGGGCATCCCCCGACCTCCAAAGGCATGGAGCACAAATCTTGGCACTTCTGGACTGCCCACGATGAAGGCATGTATGGGGGCCAGTGGGACACCTGCTGTAGCCTCTCCTGCATCTTTAGCAAGCTGGCCCTCTAGCACAGGATTCAAAAAGCAAGGGTTGAGGTGCAGTGGATGCTGTCATGACCTCTGGAAAACACTGGGTGCCCTGATCCGGGCACCCACGCTTCCCACAAGAAACTTGCCCACCATTGCGCTGCTGGAGAGCCAGAAAGGTGAAAGAAAGAATATAGTGTGGCTGCATTTTGGGGTCCTTTCACCCAGCAGACAGCAAAGCTCAGTTCTGAAAAGAAGGGCACTCCACAGGACCCTCTTCCCCTTTCCTCAGTCCTTCCACTCCCAATTCCCTAAATCTAATGGGATGCATCACTTTGAGAAACACAAAGATTTCTGCCACTGCCGTTCAGCAAGCAAACTGAGTGCTTGTCTACTGTTCCCCATGCACCATCATAGATTCACTTAGCAGCTGGGGGTTTCACCCCACCACCTGGAGAGAGGCAGGTGGTCTGGACCCTTTACTGGGCAACTCACAGATTTTGGCAAAACTAAAGATCTCAAAAATATGTGCCCTCCCCTTCTCAGCAGCGAGGCCCGGGGAGAGAGAGAAGGGAGTAAACAATTATTGCTACCAAATATGGATCTAACAGCCAGCAATGAAGCCACGGTAGAAGCATGTAGACATCCTGCCGGCAGATTCAAAGGGATGGGGAGCTTGCAGGGGCTCGGGCAGGATCCGGCAGGGAACAGGCAGAAGACGGGGCAGTGTTTCCCCGCTTGGTTAACTGCTTCGGCCGGGACATGGTGGGGACCCAGGCCTTCTCCGAATGGGGCCAGTCCCCATCCTGCATGGGAACCCAGGGTCTATGGCTAACTGTCTGTCCTGGTGGGAACGGTTGTGGAGACCTCCCTCGCTTCGGTGTGGCTATGGGAAGCGTTGTGCCCTCGTGCCCCCTCTCAAAACCGCCCAACAGGACACAGACATCCTAGCCACTCGCGCTACCCCACGCGCCGGCACGGTGGGCGGTGTGCGGGGAAAGGCTGCACCTGGCCTGCCCCCCGCGGCCCGCAGACCGGTGGCCACGGCCAGGTTCGTCCACTTCGGTCCCCAGGGACCCCGGGGTGCGGATGCTGGCACGGGCCAGGCCCGGGCGCCCTCCAGGCCCGGGCTTGGTGCGGCAGGAAAAGGGCAGGGCCGAGGATAACGTGGCCAGGAATAACGTGGCCGCACCAGCCCGCGCTGCCCTGGAGCCTCCGGTGGGCGTCGGTGCTCGGGTGGCGCCGGCCCCAGGGGCCATCAGGGCATGGCCCAAAGTGTGAGTGAACCCCGGAAACCCCCGGATCACTGCAGCCCCGCGGACAAGCCCCGGTTGGAGCAGGGAAGCCCCGGTAAGCGGGAAGCTGCTCCCTCCCTGCCTCCCCGCCATTTACCGGGCGGGGTGCGGGGCAGGGTCCCTGGGACATGAGTTTCCGGCAACCCCCCGAGAGCCAGGGCGCTGCCGGTCCGCAGGACAGCACTCCGCAGCCCTCCCGCCCCGGCTACCGGGA
>WBMY01006141.1:0-23745 GCA_013397315.1 Donacobius atricapilla | reverse complement strand
CCGGGGGTCGAGGGTCCGGGTTTCGCTGCTCTGAGGGTCCAGGAGGTCCGGGGATCAGGGGATCCGGGGGCTGGCCCGCTGCCGGGGCTGAGAGGGGCTGCCTGGTTCTCCCCGGGTGGGTGTCACGGCCCCTGCGCTCCGGTCACCCTAACTTCTGCCGCACCTGCTCCTCCTGTTCCCGTCCTACCCCTGCTGCCTGCCCGGCGCACGCTCCCTGGNTATTTAAGTAACATGTCCTGCTTTCCCATGTTTCCTTCCCTATTACTGTTCACTATCTACATATTAGAGAGGTCAATATCTTGATGTTCCTCTTGCTGCTCCATTTTCGGCTGACAGCCCTCCTCCTAGTCAGCTGGTACAGCAGCCTTGGCTGGGGACTGCCCTGGCCTCTGGTTTTGGTGGGGTTTCAGGTGGTTTTGGTGCTATTCTATTTTTTCTGGGTTTTTTTTTGGTTTTTTTTTTTCCAGGCTGTGATACTTGACAGCTAGATGTGAAAGCTTAGTGGTGCTGATGGAGATGTGCGATGGATGCCTGCACTCTGACAGCCTGAGCAGTGCCTTGGCTCAGGCATCGCCCACGAGCCGGCCAGGCTGATCCCAGAGAGAGCCATGCGAGGCCGCATCTCCTCAGGGACCAAGGCTCCAGGGCCATGTCTTGCCAGGACATAACAGCAGCAGCCCGAGCTGGGACTGGACAAAGCTAAAGCTGCTGCAGCCACACAGGTGCACAAGTGCCAGGGCGGTGTTTAGCTGCAAGTCCCTCGCTACCTGTGGCCGCCTCGAGCCGCTGAGCTCTGCCACTCTTGTGCTGCCGGGCCCTGACCTCCCTGGCAGCAGGGAGGGCTCTCCAGGTCACTCCTCAGGGCTGAGAGACGTTTTACCAGTGTCTGATCTCTACAGTGAGGTAAGGAGCATTTTACTTTCAGCCTAAAGGTGTATTGTGGGCTAATGGCATCTTTTTATATACATCTATTTAATTATTTATTAATTAATAATATTAATATTATTAATTAATAATACACCGCTGTCCACTTATTTATTATAAGTATATTAAGTAGTACAGCATTTGACAGCTGTCTGAATTACTACGTCATCATTTAAGTCTTTGTCAGATTGCTCATTAATTACCCTTAAGTGATTGTTTAATCACTATTTGATTACCATTTAATTTCTGTTTAGCCATGGATTACTTAGAATCTGATCATCATTTAATCATTAACAGAATCCCTTTAGTTAAAACCTCAGCAATGACTGTTCTTAATTTTTGTGGGACAGGAAGCTCTCCCTGCTGGCTGCACAACAGGCGGTATGGCACCTTCAGGCTTCCGTGGAACAGCAGAATCTTGCATGCTCTCCACACCACTAAGCCTAGGATTGTTTCACTTTTCCTCTCCTTCCTGCAGCTTTTACAGTCTGGGTGGAGCATGGCTCCTGTGGCTGGGTCGCAATAACCCTTTGGGGAAAGTACTGTATTGTTGTCACTGGTGGTGCTGTAATAACCTGACTGGAGAAGTACTTGTGAATTGGCCATCCCTGCAGTTGACAGTTGGGGATACTTTGTCTGTAGGGTCTGAGGGACACCTTAAAGCAAGGCTGGTGTCTCCCGTTGTGCGTGTGCTCACTTTGGGTGTCCTGCTCAGATGTCGTGCCCAGAGGAACTGGATGCCCTGGCAGATGTGGATCTGCTTGACTTTCTCCTGAAGGATGATGCTCCCTGCCCTGAAATCCCAGGGGAGCAGAATGGTCGGCTGGAAGACTGGGGCCTGCCAATGCCTGAGGTAAGTTCTGTGTGAGGAATTGCTGCTGAGCTGAGGTTTTGGAGGTTTGTCTCCCTGTTGAGTAAAAGCTGTTCCTCTGCAGCTCCTGGACAAGGAGATGGATGACTTCATCAGCTCACTGCTGAGCCCTTTAGAAGATGAACCAGACAGGCTCAGTTATTTGCCTGCCAACAATGACAGCAGCATTTCTGAGGATCAGCATCTGTCCTATTCCCTTGGCAGCAGTTTAGCCAACCGAGACATTGTGCAGGTGGATCATAACTACTCCCTTCACCAGGACTGGCCTGCCCTGGAAAGTGTGAGGTCTGACATGGCAGAAGGAGATGTTACCATTGAGCTAGGTGAGTGATGTGTATGGACTATTTCTGCCCTGGCTACAGGCAGGAAAGAGAAAAGCAGTCCCATATTGGTTTGTTTTGGTGGGTGTCAGGCAATAATGGAGAGAGTCAAGAGTAGAGGCTTTCTGCTGCTGTAAAATTGCTGTTTCATGCTACTCAAAGCTGGCTGGTCAGGTGCTGCCTCACTGAGGCCCAGCATTTGACTCATCTTTCCTTCCCCAGGGGCATGGGTGGGTTTGGAAGGCACAAGCAAGGCACTGGAACAGAGCACCAGTTCCCTCATTGCTGTTGCTGTGGAAAATGAGCCCCAGCTTGTGCCTGGAGCCATTGTACAGGTACTGACTCCCATGCCTGTGGACCCCAGTCCTTGCTCACATCTCTCTTTCTCATCTGATTTGGCTCATATGAGGGATATCTCTGAGGGAAAGCATGACACTGTTTTGAGAGAGCTGATTCCAGTTCTTTGTGTTTGCTGCATAACCTCTCTGGCCCAGGGTGGACTCCCTATATGTTGCATTCTCAGTAGGCTTCTGCTGTTTTCTAGTCTGACTTCCCAGAGCTGGTTCTGACAGAGGAGGAGAAGCAGCTCTTGGAGAAAGAAGGTGTTACATTACCAACCTGTCTGCCACTGACCAAAGTGAGTTCTCACCAGAACCAAACAGACTTAGACCACTCAAATGTGTTAGGTAGTTGTAGGGGTTTGAAACTACAGGACAGTGCCTTGATGAGAATATTGTTGTCTAGGTGCTGTGTTCAGGGCCATGTTCCTCTGGGTTTGGTGTCCTTTTCCTCCTCTTGAGTCCAGGGCATCATCCATGTGCACAGCAGCTTCTGGCTGCTGTCAGTGTCCCTGCTCATGGTTTGCAGGAGGCAGTTACACAAGTGCCTCCAGCTATTTTTTTCTGCTTGCTTAGTGGCTTGTGAGCTGTGTGCTTTTCATTTCCCTTAGGTATGCCTTATTTTTGCCATGTCATGGAAACTGCTGGCTGCATCAGCAGGCCAGGGTTTGCCTTGCAGTTTATTCAGCGGTGTGGGAAGGACAGAGGACACAAGTACTCAGGCTGGGCACTGAGATGCATATGTGGTCTGAGAGGGTGAGATTGCCAGCACCCTGGGATTGCTGTTAATGAGATGATCCTTGCAGGCCGAAGAGCGAGTTCTGAGGAAAGTGCGTCGTAAGATTCGGAACAAGCAGGCAGCCCAGGATAGTCGGCGCCGGAGGAAGATCTATGTGGATGGCCTGGAAAACAGGTATGGTCGCACAGCAGTGTCATCCAACACTGAGGGGACCCATATGTCCTTGGCACTAAATTGTAGTTTCAACCAGAACTTCATTTTCCTATCATGTTACAATTAGTAACAGATAGCAGAGGATTTGTGATTAGAATGGCACGGTTTTTCTACAAGCAGAATCAATGTAGTACAGTCTATAACACTGTAATACAGGATTTATCATGCAACTTAACTTACGGTTTCCAGTCACCTGCATTCTAATACATCTTAACTTACAATTTCTAGTCACCCAGGCCCTCTGCAGATTGAATCAGATCTTAATAGATGGTTCTGAGTTTAATATAATGATCGTGATACAGATTCAAAAATGATACAAAGGATACAAGTCTCTCCCTCAGTCATGGGAGGAAGCAGGCAGTGGTAGAAGTGTCCCTGAGCAGAGGGGTCCTGAACTGTCTAGCAGAAATTCCACTCCCATGGTGCCCCTTAGGACTTTGTTACTGGTTGATTTTGTGGACAGTGCCCTCTGTGCTGTTGTGCTTCCCTGCTCTGTGATAATGGCTGTCAGCAACACAGACCTGGCTGTGTGCCTGTGACCTTCAAGGCCAGTAAGGGAAGGCCCTGGTGCCCAGGGACTTTCAGGCTGGCATGGAGGAGAAGAAGAAATCTGTTTGTTTTGGTACTTGGTGCACAGGACCTTCAGGGTCTCATAAGGAGGGGAAGGGAATGAATACATGACTTGGTGCATAACAGAAGGGCTGCTCCCCTCCTGCATGGCCTTTGCTGTGCTGACCACATTGCCAGGTCCAGGAACAGGGGGTACTTGTCACAAGCTGCTGTGCTGTTCAGCTGCTGGGCTCATGCCACCCTGGGCAGAACGTGAGGCTGGCGCTGTGGGGCAGCAGCTCTCTGCAGAGGGTTCAGAACATCAGGGTAAAGCCTGCCTGGTGCTCTTGTGCTTGGAGATATCCCAGAGCTTGCTCTGTTCAAGGCAGATAATCAACCTGCTAGGTCGAATATGTTTTCCAGGTCAGGCTAGTTAGTAATACAACATGATGTCACAGATCTGAAGGGCTGGTACCACTAGGAGTGAGCATCCATTAGGGTTAGTCAACTGCTTCTCTGCAGGACAGGCAGGGCTTCATCCCTCCTCATACCAGTTATCAGGTGGTGCTCTCTGGCCTTTGCGGCAGCTGATACCAGGTAGACCCCAGGACTATTTTGTNTTTTAAAATAAACTGTGCGCTTCTTCTTTCCCTGTTTTGCTCTGAGAATCAGTCTTAAAGGTACAGAACACAATATACAGAACAAACAATTGGGGATACAGGGTCATAAAGTCATTCTAGGACACCCAGCCACCCAGAGGTGGTTACTAATGTGAAGTCTCCACTGTTGACCAACAAAATCTCCGTTTTTCCCCCACACCTCTTGTCCTTCCTGGGAAGGGTGGCAGCCTGCACAGCTGAAAACCATGAACTGGAGAAGAAGGTGCAGCAGTTGCAGAAGCAAAACATGTGAGTTTGTCTTGTTGGGTTTGGCAAGAGATGTGGTGGGTAAGGCTGTTCCTCTTCTCAGGACTGTGGCCTGTCCCTGGCTGCAGAGGGTGGAGGGAAGTATGCAGCTCTAGGTGCAGCTGCCGTGCTAACCTGCATTTCCTGCTCTCCTGCAGGTCACTGCTCGGGCAGTTGCAGAAACTGCAGGCCTTGGTGAGACAGTCTGCACCCAAAACTACCAGAAGAAAAACCTGCACTATGGTAAGTGGCTTCAGTGCCAGTGTCTGTGGAGGAGTCTCTACTGTCCTCACAAGTCTGGAAGAGAGGCATTTATTGCATTTAGTGATGCCCCTCCATCTCCTTTGCTGAGATCTATGTTGATCTTTCTGTTTCCAGATCATGGTTCTGTCCTTCTGCCTTGTTCTGTCCCCCAGCATCCGCTCACCCGGGAGCCCAGAGCCACAGCAGGAGCATAAGGGTGAGTGCCCAGGTTGCAGCTGAGGTGCCCAGGCTGGGGCTGAGGTGTGGCTCCAGGTGAATTGCTACCCTTCAGAGGACAGCACCTTCCCCAGAGACAGCCTGAACTCTGGGGCACTTCCAACTCATCATCCCCTTGCTTGGGGTGACCACGAGGTTTGGCTTGCTGTCTTGCCACAGCTCTGCACTCTTCCTCAGCCCTGTTGTAGAGGCCCGCCTGGGAGCAGGGCCCTGTGCCAGGGGCGGTGCAAGGACAGGAGAGTTCCGGTCCCTTTGGAGCACAAACTGTGCTTTTGCCTGCAGCTGTGCAGCATCTTCTCCCTGCCTCCCCTGGGAAGAGGAAGTCCTGACTAAACAGTTTGTCCTCTCTCCTGGGCTCTGTGGTGGCTCCATGCTCAGCACAGGAGGGTGGGAGGCTGGAAATGACAGGGTTGGCTCTACCTCTCTTACAGTGCTGTCACGGCAGATCCGCGAGTTTCCGAACCAGGGAGCGCCTGATGTGCAGCATAACACTGAGCTGGAGGGCTTCAGCCCAGAGCCTGGAGACTCCTTGCTCTCAGGCAACCTCAGTCAGTCATGGGAAGAGGGGCAGAGTCCACTTAACTCCGGTCCCAGATCTTTCAACATCAACTCATCCTCTCAGCCTCTGGCAGCAACAGGCTCTGAGCCAGGCCCAGCCCAGAGTGACCCTTTGCCGGCAGCAGTGTTGGTGCCATGGAAATCCAAGGGTCAGGAGTGGGTGGGACACCCTGAAAGAGTTATGATCCAGCAGCACCATGCCAATGAGATGTGACCAATGCTGCGTCCTGCTCCTTGGCATGATACTGGGCATCCCATGGGTCAGGGATAGAGCTGCACTAACAGATTATCTGTCTAAGCAGTTTCTTCTGAATACTCTCCTGATTGCCAGCCACTCAAAGGGTTTATCAGGGGGGAATCATTATGACATATTTTATCAGGCTCCATCTGAGATGAGACAGGAAATTCTGAGAACTTCACTATGGCTGCTGATGTAGCTTGCAGCCCAGAGTGCGCCCGGTGCCTTGTGGGGATGGGCTGTGGCAGGGAGGGTGGAGGCAGTTGTACTGATGTGCCAGTACTTGGTGTGACTGGATGCAGTTGGTGGTGGAGGCCACTGCTATGCTTGTTCACTGCCCAGCTGAAGATGAACAGGTACTTCTTAGTAGTCTGTGTTGTGGCCCCAAACATGTGTCCCATGTCACTGCCCCTTAATCCTGCAGTGCTACCTGATTTCTAGGTGTGAGGGAGCAAGCTGACCTTCAGTGCTCTCACAGGAGTAGTCCTACCTGTTGCTGTGAGAGACCCAGCATGTTGCCTGTTCCTGCTAGCTTTTGAGCCATGGCCACAGCTCCCAGCCTGGCTAGAGAAGGTAATATGGAGTCCTTCCTGAGCCATGTATGCTGTTTGCCTACTGTAAGGGCTGAGCCTTTCATCTCCTGCAGGCTTCTGGGCTTCAGGGAGCAGGCATGCCTTGAGCCAGACTGCTGAAGGCAGCATGTTCAGAGAGCAAACAGAGCGGCTTGCTCTTTAAAAGGCTTTCCTTGCCACAGGACAGTTTCAAAGCCATGTCCTTGTGTGCCCAAGCCTTGCTGTGCTGGCTGGTGATACAGTCAATGGTTCTGGGCCGAACAGAAACACTTTGAGCTGGTGAGCAGTGTCTTTGCCAGAGTGCAGCTTAGTGGTACCTGTAGAGATCTCCTTGTCCTACTGCAGGACATTCCATACAGTCATATAGATTGGTTGGGGTTGGAAGGGGCCTTTAAAGGTCATCTAGTCCAGTTCCCCCTGCAATGAGCATGGATAACTTCAATTTGGATCAGAATAATAATTAATAGCTTCCTCATTAATGGACTCTAAATAAATATTAATGGTGTGTGACTGTGTCCTCTCTGGTTGTTTTGGCAAGGTGCTGGGCTTCTGGGTGAAAGCCGGGGGCCGCACCTGGGGCTGGGAGCCTTGTGGGAGAAACCCAGGGGAGGCTTGGCGGCATTCTGTCTCAGATGGATGCAGGGGAAGTCCAGTCCACGTGGCTGTGCAGCGGGGCTTTTTGAAGCACAGCATGGGCTTGCAGGGCTGCTGCTGTGCTCTTACCCCGCTTCAAGGGTGCGAAACCACTCCTGGAGAAAAGTGTGTGTGGTGAGCACCCAGCACCCATCACGTACACACAAGCCCGCAGTGCTGCGGAAGCGAGCAGCTTCCCCGGGAGGAAATGGGTGGAGCCAGTGTCAGCCCCCACCGCTGCTGTCGTAATGGGGAGCTGCACAATCACAGGAAGTGGAGCAGAGCCAGGGTGCTGCAACAGCCACCGGGTGGGCCTTGCCTGCTGTGAGGTTGCTAAATTCAGGCTTCTCCTGGGTCTGGTTGGGGTCACTGGGTCCACGGGAGGGACTGGCAGACCCTGAGGTCAGGCTACAGAGCCCAGTGTAGGATTTAGGGGCATGGCAGCTCAGCAAGCCAGTGAGTTCAGGAAGCTTGACACTTGCATCCCACTCAGGGAGCAAAACCAAACAAGGTATGAGACAACGTTGTGTCGGGAGGGGAGATAGCCAAGGAGAGGGTCGCCCGAGGCCTCTGCCTCACCTCAGGTCAAGTAGCAGCATGTTCCCAACAGGGCTGGGTCACAGCTGTACCCTGGCCAGGACTAACTGCCCTTGTGCATCACCAGGAAGCCACTGGAACTCTTTCCCCAGGAGGTGTGCATGGCATCAGGAAGATCCAGGACTCCATCTACACTTGTGGTTCGAGGCCACGGTACATAATGTCCTGTTCCCACTCTACTTTAATTTTTTGCAGTTGAGGGTTGGTGTGTGTAACGGCCTGTTCCCCCTTTGGTTTCATTTTTTTTGCAGTTCAAGAGTGTGTAGTGTCACAGATGTTACACTCTGTCCCTGACCCAGCACTAATCAATATTGAATGAGCCATGTAAAGTAATACAATGGTGGTGTTGCCAGCAAAGTCGGGAGCAGCCACATGAGCTGGTGTTTGCCTGGGTATGATGGGGTCAGTATTGCCCTTTGTAGCAGGCTGCCTTGCTTGGCCAGATGTCAGGAAGGGAGATAACTCTGGGAGAGCAAGCTGGGAGCCCAGAGCTGGGAGTTCTGGGGTGGGTTGCTCCATGGTCTCAGCTCATAATGACCCAGGTCTGCTATTTTTCATTGCTTTCTGTGTCCTCATGCCAGTCCCACAGCAAGCAGCTCTGAGCTGGGGAGAGGAATGAAGCTCAGCCTGCACCTCCTGCCTTGGATTAGAGGGCAGCAATGATTAAAGTGCTCATAATGAGTCCTTCGGCTGAGGACTTTATTGTATCAGGCAAAGGAGCAGGAGCCACCTGATATCCCTGCCACCCTCCTTGTCCTCTTTGCTGCAGTCTCTGTTCTTTTTGCTAGCATGCTTCAGGGATCAGAGCGTCACCTGCATGTGTACTGGTGCTGCTTGCATGCACACACAGCCTCACACTTTGCCTTAGCGTCCCAGCCTGCATCCCCACCTTGTTCCCTCTGTTGTGCCCAAGGTCATCCTGTATCTCCCTTGTGTCCCAGCAAGTACCTGTATCGGCATTGTGGGACTACACTGGCAGACTGGAAGCGTAAGTTTTTCAGGGCAAAATATCCTGGGCAGTCCTTGGCAAGTCCCAGATGGGTGTTGCCAGATGGAAACAGAGTATTTTTTGCTTGGTGACTCCTCAAGTATCAGATTATCTTCTCCTTTTCGTGATAGCAATGTACTGAAAATTGTGAAAGCATAAAATGAAATTTGCTTTCTATTGCCAAGGAAGTCCTGGGCTGTGTTACCAGTGCAAAACCGATCACGGCTTTAAAGGAATCATGTTCCCCTTTTTTTTTTAAAATGAATTAAGATTTCTCAGAGAGATCGAAAATTCAGTCAGTAGCAGAAACAAGTTATATCTGCCTCTTCAAGGGAAATCTAAATCCCGTGTCATCATCCATCCTATTTTTATCCACTAGCACCAGCTGCTGGGTATTGGTGGAAACAGAAAAACGAACAGAAGTCTGAGAAATGGTTTAAAAAACAGCTGGAAATACAGTGACAGAGCCACTGCTTCCTTCCAGCTCTCACAGCTGGGCACTTTGGCCCTGGGCCTGCTGAACCCCCAGGGGTCATGTTAGGACCACTTGCAAGGTGTCTAAGGCAGAAAGCAGAGGGGTCACGCTGTAATGCCTAAAAAAGTCCAGCCAGTGCCAGATGTGCCCTTCCCCTGTTCTCTTTCTCTGGCCACGTCTGGACATCAGGGTCTTGGCCTGGAGACACACCCTCATGCATTACTCGGGGGACACAGCCCTGTTGAAGGGACTCTTGGGGCGGGGTATTCGGGAGTTTTCCCCAGGCCTGGGATGGGATGGCAGCTGGCAGCCAGCCACTGCTGTACATCTGCCAGGGCTTGGCACTGGAGGCTGACAGCTCTGCAAGAGTCATTTGCAACCGCCCCATGCATTCGGGCACTCGAGAATGTCCTCTGCTCTGCTCACACCATGAAGGCTCTGCAGTATGGGCCACGGCAGCACACTGGGGCTGTGCCTTATCCTTCTCCCTGGCCATAGCCCGGTTTGTCCCTCATCTCTAGGGACATCTGAGAGTGACCCCGAGGGACATGTTACCCAGAGCATAGCATCGGGTTTGCAGGCACAGTACTGCTGTGCACTGTCAGGGAGGGGAGCTGGGACAGTCCCCATCCCCAGGGACCCTTCTGCCCTCAACCTTGTTGTCTTTTTCAGTCCCAGTGCAGCATGAAGCCTCCCTATGGGATGGTGGCTGCTGAGTGAGACAAACCCCACAAGTTTGAGGCAGGGCACAAGACAGAGCCAAGCCCTGCATCCCCACAGAAATCCTTTATTTTGCTAGATGGTGAACTTGCCTAAGGAAGCGTGAACTGCTGGGCTGAGAGCTGCTCAGGTGCAGCATGTTGGTACAGGCAAAGTCTGCCTAGGGATCCCTGCTGTCCTGAACTTGCTGGATTTTCCCACTTGATGTTATTTTATCCGTGTGAAGATGCTGGTGCCAATCCTGCAGAAAATACCAAATCAGATGGGGTCACGTGTGCTGTGGAGGGTAGAGGGGAAACCCAAGAGGAGGACTGAGTGGCTGACCGAGGTACTACAGGTTCGAACACCCTGTAGCAGAGGCTGTGCCAGGTGCTGGCGTCTTTTCCTCCTCTCTCCCTGCTCTGGAGAGTGGAAAGAAGGTCCCAGGGAGGGCCCTCCGTGGCCAGACTCATCCTGGGATCCCCCACCCTGGGGTACATCTGGCATGCAGGGATGGACCATGTTACACGGATGCTCCTTAGCCTTTGCATATCACAAACAAAACCATGACAAACCCATTCCACCCTCACAGTCTTCCCATGCTTCACACCGTGGGATTTCTCCCTCCTCCAGCCTGAGTTGCAGGAGACCCTGGCAGAGCAGTGGCTGGGACCCAGCACTCACCGGGTAGCTTTCCAGTCCTCTGCAGGACTGTTGGCTGGCTCTCGCAGGAGCCACAGGGCATGCAGGGTCTCCTCCCCGTTGCTGTCCACATAGCACTGGCCCAGGAAGACAGTTGTCCGGGCAGCCTCTGAGTCTGGAAGGGTTTAAGGTGATGTGAGTCAGGCAGTGAGGCACAAGGTCACCCTGTGTCCTGCTGGCACGCCTGCTGCAGTATAATGGCCCCCTGCTGCCTACCTCGGAGCCGCCAGTTAATGGTGAAGGAGAAGATGGGCTCTGGGACCAGCCCTGTGTCTTGCTGGGACCCCTCCAGTGGTGAGGTGAGGAGTTCTGAGTAGCCAGCAGCAGGTCCCGGCAGGTAAAAACCGGAGAATCTGTTGTCCTTGTCCAAGGTGGACACAACCATCCGGCAGCTGGTGTCACTCCGCCACGACCCAGAGAGAAGGCACTGCAAAGCCAGTGCTGTAGGTTGGAGTGACCAGGCAGGGAGGGGGCATCCTTCTCCCACCCCTTCACCCTGGCTCTGCCCAGAAATGTCTGCAGTGGTGGGTGGTGTGCCACAGACCTGATGTGCCACCGACATCATCCATCTCAGTGTGAGCATCGTGCCTGAGCTCTGATTGCATTCAGCTCAACCGCTGTCCTGGATGGTTTCACCCACCCAAGGGGAAGTGAGTAGTCCCCTCATGCTGAAGCAGCAGGTCTGCTGCTTTCCCTACACTCTAGGGGGAAAACAGGAGCTGTCTGGAGTATGGCTCTGTTTGCCTTCCTCTGAATGATTTCCTGCAACAAGAGGCATCCTTGCAGGAGCAGTCCCTTCCTCTCAACCTCATCACAGCTTCCCTCGGCACTGCACAGTGCTGTTGCCACCAGTTCCAGCAGCCCAGCCCTGGCTCCCTGTTGAGCTATGATGCCCCAGCAGCAGACTTCGGGGTCTAGCAAGTTGTCAGCACCACATCCCCACTGTCATCTGTCCCCATACCTTCCTCTCCACGTGGGCAGCACACACTGCCAGGGCAAGGGCGAGAACCAGGGCAAAAGCACTTCTTCCCATGGCTCCAAGGCTGCTAAGAGCTCCTCCCAGCCCTGCAGCCCAGCACCCTTTATAGGGCTGTAACTGGAGCCCCATCAACAGCAGGATGGCAGCTGTGAGATGAATGGCTTGATGTCTGGGTGCCCAGGACAGGCAAGGGAGGTGAGAAGGTCTGCATGACCTGGTCAGGGCTGAAGGAACGCGGGAATAAGCACGGCTGTACAGAGGGTGGGGGCACAAGTTTCTTATAAGGCCCTACAGGAGCCTGGAAAACATAAATACCTTCTTTGGGAATCTGCCTCCCATGCACAAAGGCTGGAAATTACCACCTATTTCAACATTTACCCCCTCCCTGCTTTGCTAGTGCCACTGGCTGACCAGGTGCTGCAGCACTGCACAGAAGGGAAAGAGTACTCATTTTAGAAGCAGTAACATTTCTCCAGCTCTTTTGGATGTCAGCTGCTGTTTTTTGATGCTTTTGCTTTTATTTTTATGAGAGTTAGAGGGAGAAGTAATGGCAGCAGCATTACTGAGGTTCCAGCGAGTGAGTTTGTTAAACACACAGAGCGTGATAACCAGCATTGAATTCTTCCTGTATTTGCTGCTCTAAAGGACTGATGTGCAAAATGCAGCATGCACTGTCCCTGTCTTCCTGAGCCATGCCTTTGCTGTGATGCCAGTAAGCAGGCATATGGCTGTGGCAGCTGAAAATTCAGGGGGGGTTCAGCTGAATCAACACCTGCTATTTCCAAGACAACAGCATTTGGGGCAGGGCATGGCAGCAGGGCTCCAGTGTGCAAACTGGGGCAGGGGAATGCCCCTTTGGGATGGCACCGCTCGGTGCCCCCTGGCACATCCTGACACCTTGTGCTCAACACATCTCTCGTCCATCTAGGTAGCCTCAAAAGCTGGGGCAAGTGGAAAAACACCCCTTTCCTAACAGATCCCTTCTCCTTTTTGTCTTTTTCAGTCCCAAACTCACGGCCTATGACAGGGACTCAGAGAAATTCCCCCTGAGGATTCTTTTGCAGTTGTCCTGGGTGCCACACTCTGTTCTTTTGGTCTGCTCCTGCCTTTCTGTGCTATTTGGCAGGGACAAGCCACCTTGTTAGAGATCCCAGGGTGGTGGCAGGTATCCCTCCACTTCATGGCACCATGCTTGCAGCTTTGCTAGAGCCAGGCTTGATTGTGTGGCCATGGTGCTGTCATTCCTGGGGCTGGGATATTTTTGTAGCTCTTCCACAAGTGGCTTCCTCTTCACACATGGATCTGCCAAAAGCTTTGTGTCAAAAGAGCTGACTGTTTGGCATGTGTCCAACTGAGGCAAATAGAGAGGCACAGCCAAAACGCAGTGGCAGAGAACTGGAAAATCCCTCAGTGTAACCCAGGGGGAGGGGATGGGATGGGATGGGATGGGTCAGGGGCTTTAACTTATGTACATTTTACTTGAGGTGCCATATAGGACAAAGAAAGCACTTAATCAGCATCTCAAACCTACTGATAATGCTGCCTCCATTGCCCAATCCAACAGAGCATGGAGTCCCAGTACTGCTAAGAGTCTGGTGGGAAGGATATGAAGGCACTGCAAGGAAGTGAGCTGAATTCAGGATGCTGCTTCTAGCTCTGCCACCATCAGGCAGGTGGGGAATGATGACACAGGGTGGAAGTTTGGGTTTAGGTGAGATGGGAAATAAGCCCAGGGAGGCAGGTATGGGTGGGATCAGGGAGAGATGCAGTTGTCCCTGAGGAAGGGCGGTGGTGAGGCCTTACCTCAGCAGGGGTATCCTTGGGGACAGAATGTGTAACAAGGACAAATTTTAAGAAAAGACAACCACAGCTGATGATTTTTAGATTTTATTCTCAATTGAGAGACAGGTTTTTCTTGCCTTCTTGGGAGAGATTAGGCTGCAGCCAGACCATCCATCATGGAGCTGTCGAAGACACAGCCTCACACGGAGGGGACATGTTCGGCAGGATCTTTCCTTTTGTGGTGCGTTTGCGTGTGAAGACATTTCTGCCCACCCTATGAGAAGTGGAGAGTTCCTGTGGGATGACCCACCGACACTGCCCACTCAGAGCTGCCAGTGCTCACAGCAGTAATGTCCCCCAAGTTTCCTCAAGCAAGGACTCCTCTGTGGGATTAGTGCCCCCCATATCCCGCCACTACCTTGTGGCTTTCCAGTCCTCCTCAAGGGACCCGACGGCTTCACGCAGCAGCCACATGGTGCTCAGCGTCTCCTTTCCACCTGCATCCACAAAGCATTGCCCCACAAAGGCGGCGGTGGCATCTGGGAGAAAGCACTTATTGGGAGATCCATGGGGAAACTGGCTGCTTCCTCTGCCCCACTGTCCTCCCAGACACAGCTGTGTTCCTGCTCCAATGGCCACACAACCCCTAAACCAGTGCTGGGGGGTCCTTCCCATCCCTGTGGCTCCCTCGGGCAAGGCAGGATTTGTAGCACCACATCCCACTTGTGCTCACGGGGTCTGGATCCACCATCGTTGCCCCAAAGATGTTGGGTAAGGAAGAGCACCCCTGTTCAAGCCCGGCATTTCCCCTTAGCCCCATGCTGTGCAGTTGTTGCTGCTTTGCTGCACCAAAGCATCACCCTGATGAATTCCTGGCAAAAGAAAATTCCTGCTGGCTGCAAGTGTGGCTTCTATTGACACTGCTGTGCCATCCCCAGGTGTCCCAGGACTTACTGGAGAACTTGTCCCAGCGCACAGTGAAGGCAAAGGTGGGCCAGCCCTCTTCTCCAAGATGCTGCTGGGCACCCCTCAGGGGGGAGATTTGGGCACAGCCCCCAGAGAGGGTGACTTGTGTGAGATATTGCCCCTGGAAGTCCCCGTTGTCCCCTAACACAGAAATCTCCATCAGTGAGTCCTGGTCATTCCTCCACAGTCCGTTGAGCTGGCACTGAAGGAATATAGCCACATACTCTCTGTCCCTACATGCAGAGGGACCATCCCTGCCATGCCATCCCAGCTGCTGGCTCACACCAGGGGAGCCACAAGCCATGCTGTGAGTGCAGCTGCAGGGCATTGGCTATCCCTAATCTCAGTCTGGGGAAATGCTGCCCCGGGGTGCTGCTGAGAGGATGGTGGAGCAAGGCCAGAATGTCCCAGCCCTGCAGCATGCATGGTACACCCCGATACAGACCCAGACATCGGAGGGCATGCCACATGCATGGTGCTTCCAGGTACAAACCCCAGGGGATGGACTGCCCTGTGCATGGCTCCGTTATGGGAACAAATCTTTCTTGAGGTGGTACCAGGTGGCTGAATGTGATCCAGGGGTACCCTGCCCTCTGCCTGGACTTGGTTCTTGCAAAGCTCTCCTACTTGTCTAAGCCTAAAACGGCATTTAAGGGAGAACTCCTGGCTGCCCACAATGCATCCCAGTGCCATGCCTGCCATGCTCTCATGGTCACCCATCCCCGTACCTTCCTGCCTGCAGGAGCAGCACTCTCCGACAGGGCCACGGCGAGGACCAGGATGAAAGTGCCGCCCTGCATAGCTGCGGGGATGTGAAATACCCGGGCCAGCTCCCTCACTGCCCTGCATCTCAAACTCCTTTATAGGGCTGTAACCAGAGCCACGATGGCTGGCAGCTGCGGCGTGAGCGTCCTGGTGTCAGCGTGCCCAGGCCAGGTGAGGTGAGGAGGTCTGCCTGACCTGGGCAGCGCTGGAGGAACGCGGGGATGAGCACGGCTGTGCAGGCAGGTGGGGATGCAGGGATGATTTACACATCCACTGTCCAAGAGGGTCTGTTAACCCCGTTCCTTGTTCAGTGCCGGAGCCCTGGGGAGGGGCACGGTCCCACTGCCACTGACCCAGTGCTGCCACCTAAGCGCAGGCTGCAGCAAGGGCAGTCCAGCCAGCCATGCTCTGCTGCGCTGGCTGGTGACGTGTCAGCCTGATGCGGCTCAGCCCTGTCACCGTACCCTCCTGCATTGTAAGTGTCTGCTGCTCTTTCTGTTTTTCGTCCTGGCTGTGCTGGGCTTTCCTTGGATTTGAGACCTAAGACTGTCACTGCAGCAGGAGCTCTTGAAGCAGCCAGTCTTCCAAGTGCAGATGGGCTTTCCTGGAAGATATGTAAATGTTAAAATTGCTTGTTCCTGTGGGAGGGTATGTTCTGTGCACGGTGCCTCTCCTAGACACCGTGGGAGGCGATGCCATATGCGTGATGCTTTGATGCTGGGCAGGACCCTGTCTGACCCTACCCAAGGAGTTCCTGATCGTGCAAGACTGTAATGGGGGTGCTCAGACTGCCTGGTGTTTGCACAAGGACACGGCACAGACACATCCTTTAAGATACCACTCTAACCAGGTGAACATGTCACTCCTAATGCAGCAGGGGAAAATAGGAGTGGCATCTGGTTGTGTCCAGATCAGGATGTCCCTCTCTGGCACCCACCCAAGCACAAGGGATGAGCTCTGCATTGACTATCCTTCTCATCTTTCCTGGGCCTGAACACAAGGAAACCCACTCCCCTCTTCCTCAGGGAGCAGGATCCTATGTTCAAATTGAACTTTGCTTTTAATTAAAAAATTATAGAGCTGTGTTCAATTCCCATCTTGGGGACTTGCTGCAAAAACTCTCGGGATCTTGACTCTGCTCTCCCTTGCTTGCTGGCCAGCTGGCTCCCAACACTCAGGGCTTGACACTCCCATGTGGGCTCCATGCAACACCCACAGGGGCTGCCCCAGTACAGAGTAAAGATGGACAAGTGCCCTGCAGCCGGCCCATTAGCTTTCCAATCATCCTCGAGCATGTCAGCCTCATCTTGCATGATCCATGTGGTCGTCAGTATTTCCCTTCTGTCCTCATCTATGAAGTTTTGGCCCAGGGAGGCAGTGATGGAATTCGGCAGTCTGTGAAGGGATGGGATGAGACAGGGCTGTGATGGGGCTGTCCCTCTTAGGCACCCAGTTTGTCAGTGGGAAAGGCTGTTTGTGGGTGATGTTTCTGTCCCCAGCCTCCTGTCCTGCTGGGACCTTGAACAGGCATGGGATATGCCGGGCATGGTGGCATCAGCCCAGTTGAGCTGGACATCAGAGGAAGGGCTGGGATCCTCCAAGAACTTCTCAGTGGAGACTAGAGGAACTCTGAAAATACAAGAGGGAGTCTAGGAAAGGAAAAGAACCTGAAAAGCTGTAGTTGACAGCTAAAGGTGGGCTGGCTCTTCTGGTTCATCAAGTGTGTCATCTGCAGCGGTGATGCCCAGACCTTGTTCATGGTGTGTGGTGGCAGCTGGTGAAGTTGCCTTTTCTGTTCACAGCCAAGATGGTTACACTGGAGCTGAGGTCAGTGACCCACTAACTGGTCAGGGTGCAGTGCAGTGGAGGGGACTCGGCACCAGTGCCACAGCACAACCTGGGTGGAGCTGGGTGGCAGGAGTAACCCTCTGAGCCATGCAGGGCAAGCTGGACAAGCTGCAGGTCCCTCATCCACACAAGGGCTTATACTGACAAATTTGATAAGCTCATCTGTAGGGTGGGGAGGCAGAACACATCTGGGAGTGTGCCCTGCTTCCAAGCCAGCCCCAGGAAGGGCTGAGAACATAACTAAGGAGCTCCTCCATTCTCTCATTGGCAAGGCTACATCTGGAACAGGGCCATGAAGAGAGGCAGAAGAGCAGAGCACAATGTGTGGTCCTGACTAGAGGACCACGCAGAAATAATGGAGGGGGTGGGAGCTATGTATCTTCACTCATCAGGGAAGTTATGGCTTGAAAATCAAATTTACTCTTTTGTCATCTCTGCAGAGTGGAAGGGTACCAGGTTTTGATACACTCAAACCCACCAACTCTGCAGTCCCTTGAGTGACCTGGGAATTCTCTGCCTCCATCTGCTTAAGTGGGTAAACAGCTGCACTGAGAGAGATGTTGTGCACCAAGACGTTCAGTGTTGAGACATTTGTAAACGGTTGACAGGAGCAGTCCCTGCAGAAATGGTTGTGTAGGACAGTTTTCCACATGTGGTTAAGACATGTAAGTTCTGAAGGACCCCTGCAGTTGAAACTCCTTCTCCATTCTAACAGTGACCATTTGTTTGAAGGGATTTGATCCTTACGCAAGCATCACCCCATGCCAAGATCTTAATAAATTTGTTTTCGTGGGGTGTGTGGGTTTTTTGTGGGTTTTTTTGTTTTGTGTTTTTGTTTTGGTTTGGAGTTTTTTTTGTTTTTTTTTTTTTAATTATTGCACTATGTGTGTGAACAGCTGTGCCACACAGACATGTCCATGTGATTTTAGGTGCCTCCTGCCTCCACTAGCTCCCCCTGCCCCTGGAGGCATTCACAGTCTGTGAATGACCCTGATCAAGGGTTGTCATGCAGCAGAAACAGTGGGTTTTCCTGCAGTGGGGCTGGAGGGGAAGCTGCCTTGCTGTTGAGGCCGTGCTAGAAGGAAACAAATGGTGCTGAGTTTGCAGACCAACACCGTGAGCAGGTTTGCAGCTGAATAACACCCAGAGCTGAGGGATGCTGAATGTCCATGGAGAAACGTCCTCGTCCTTAATCACTCCCAGATGCCTGCAGGCACCCAAGGCACACCATGTCCTATAACCTGTCACGCCAAATCCAAGGTGTGCCAGGGATGCGTTGCAGCCTAGCTTGGTGCCCTCATATAGGGACTGGCTTGGAAATAGCTCTGCCAGCTTATGCCTGCCATGTTTCTCACAAGCACTGTGGCTACCTGCTGGGGTTTGCAAGATGCTCCAACTGTGGTCAGCACTGCTGCCTTGCTGAAGCACCCTGGGAATGCTGCACAGCCTAAGGAGAGCCCTACCCTGGGGAAATGTTGGCATGAAG
Source organism: Donacobius atricapilla (assembly GCA_013397315.1). Lineage (NCBI taxonomy): Eukaryota > Metazoa > Chordata > Aves > Passeriformes > Mimidae > Donacobius > Donacobius atricapilla. The sequence continues at coordinate 5,118 of WBMY01006141.1, read as the reverse complement.
GCAATAATGTGGTCAGGAGGATGCATGCAGTGAGGCTGAAGGCTCAGTGGGGTGCCTCACTACTGAACTGGTCATGCCTCAGGTGAGAGCAGAGTCCTGTGGTCCCTCTCCCAGTTCTCAGCCTCCTCTAGAAGCACATAAAAGGCTGTGCAGATACATAAATGCATAGCAGAGGGCGGTTGTAAAGGCATTCTGGTCAGAAATTCTGTAAGGGAACTGAAAAAGCTGGAGAAATGCCAGTGAGGCACTGAGAAGGGAACAGCAGCACTGCTGTAGAAGCAGAAGATGAATGCCAGGGAGAAAGGCATGAGAAGCAAACCTTTGCAACAAGGTAGGCATAAAGACAGAGCAGGCAAACTTGCTTAAGCCACGGGTGCTGTTAGTAAAGCTCTCCCACCCACAGCACTTGTGGCAGAAAAGCCAGGGGAGCAGTGACGGTGGCAGCCACAGCAGCTCAGTCCTACTTTTAAGTTCATCAAATCCCTGGCAGTAAGCCAGCTCAGGGCATGCAGCACTATCCCAGGTTATTTCGAGAATCAAAGACAGAAGGACTAAGTTTCAAATTCAGACACGGAGCTGATTTCCAGGAAATTATTTGCTTTGCCTTAGAGGAGTGTCTAAGGCAGCACAGGCACTGCCTGTTTTGGTCAGTCATACAGTCCACTGGGGACAGATTTGAGAGGTGTTTGCTGGTCATTAGCTTTCCAGTAAATCACATGTTTCCTAGGAAGAGTTTTGAGCTGGGTGTACTGCAGCTACTGACCATGTGTGGCTGGTACAGAGCAACCCTTGGCACTTTTCAGGAGTGTGGATGCAGCCAAGGTCCATCACCTGCCTTCTTAAGGGCTGTATCAGGGCCAGGGGCCTCTGGGTTTCCAGACAGGTTTTCAGGCTGCAGAAGAGCTCCCCAGCTCATTCACCAGGCTTTCAGTAGGAAAAAGTGAATGCTGGTGACAGTTAGTGTCAGAGGGTTACTTTGGGGATGCGCCATCCTGTTTGTGCTGAAAAGGGGGTTTTCATGGGGCTAGTCTCTTTTCAGAATAACAGAATGAGAGTTTCATCCCACACACACCCTCTACAGTATTTTAGCACAGCTTTTCCAGGACATATCCACAGACTGCAGAAGGTTGTGTTTAAATATCTTCAATTTTATGTGGTGTTTTTTGAGACATCTCCCTCCAGAGCTGGAAACATCAGGGCATGCTGGTACACACTGATCCTGCTCAGGGGATTCCTGCCTCCCAAGTGGGGCCAGAATAAGATGCTTCTCCCTCCTTTCATCCCATTCGAGTGAAGGTGTTGCGGCCGGTCCTGTGGGGAAGCAGTAGCCCACTGGTGCCCAGAGAGCAGCAGGGTAAGGATACAAGATGGACTGGGGGTACCTCGGCTCACCTGGTGGCTTTCCAGTCATCTGGCTCCGAGTCAACTTTCTCCCGCAGCAACCAGGAGGTGTGCAGGACCTCCTTCCCATCATCCCCATTGAAGCACTGGCCCACAAAGACAGCTGTGGAGTCTAAAGCAGTGGCGGCAGTTAGCATCCCAACAGAACCCCAGATGATTTTGGAGCTTCACAGGCATCAGTGGGTTTAATGCTCATGTACCCTGAGTGGATTCTGATATTTGGAGGCAAATGCTGTGTGGCAGAGGTGTTGTCAAAGCCACCCTTTGTGCTGCCTCATCCACACCTTGTTTTTTTTAGGAGGTGTACTGCTGTCTGCAGACACCATCCAGAGTGGGGAGAGATCAGGGAAGGAGAGACAGGAGACAGCAGAGAGAAGAGAGGGATCAGGATGGGCACAGGGACCTGCCTGAGCTCCCCTCTCCATCCCACCACCCCATCCAACAACAACCATCGTGCAGCTACATACCTGAGAACTTCTTCCAGTTGACAGTGAAGCCGAATGTGCAGTTTCCATCCTCATCCAGGTGCTGGAAGCCAATCAGTGGGGATGGCTGGATGGGTTTCTTGGCACTTGACACGGCAGTGTAATACTCACCAGAGAAGGTTCCGTCGTTGTCAACCTTGAACACTTGCATCTTGGAGCCCAGATCATTCTCCCACCAGCCAGCCAGGTGGCAGGGCTGCAGATAAGCAGATGTGTCCCTGGGGGCTGCCTGTACACAGCCCTTACAGGCTGAGCCCCCTTCCCATAACCCCTGGTGCCGACAGGGTGCTGCACTCACATTGATATCCCTTGCACCTTTCCCCAGGTAGCTCAGATGCCACCTGCTTTTGGTTGCCTTTTCCTCTTTCTCGCTGGCCTTTTTCTCCCCAGAGTGCTCACCTTCCTGGCAGAGGAGCTTGAAAAAGACCAAAATACAAGTTGGGCTGTGGATGGTGGCACTGCAGAGTATTTCTGGAGTCCTGAGAATGCTCAAGCATTCATTTTTAAAAGACATGATTCATAAAGTTGCTGTTATCTCAGCTACATCAAGAGGGCCAAAAGCTGGGGTAAGCCAAGCAAAGGGGAGAGGTGAAGAGGAAAAGCAAAACGTGGGAGGCCTGGACAGGCAGGAACATGAGCAGGACCCCTGCTGTAGCCCTGGCAGGTGAGCTGTGTGAATCCAGGGCACATCTGCCTGTGTTTGTGGGTACCTGTGCTGTGCTCAGCACACAAGTTGCACGATGGGGAAGCTCACTGGGATGGGCATTGCCCTCAAGTCCACAGTGGGCTCTGTCTCAGCCAGAGCCCTGCACATCCCACCTGCAGTTCTAAGCACTGCCTGTTCTTTCCCACACTGCACCTCCCGAGACAGGGGCATGTCACCCGCTGGGGCAGGGTTTCCATGCATCCCCAGCCCCAATTTTCCTCCAGTTCCCGGGAGGGAAGGGAGGGATTTCCATATGCATAACCCCTGCACCAGAGAAGGAATCTCCATGCACATCCCTTCCGGGCGCACGGACAACCCTGGAGCATCACTTCCCTCATCTCCCTCGGCCGGGGGTTCCCTTTGGGTACGCGCTGGAGCGGGAGATCCTCCTGTTGCCAAGTATTCTCCCCGCAGATGGGTCTTCCATGCGTGTCCCACCCCGAACAAGCGCTACAGCTCCCATATCATGTTCCCCCACTTCGGCGAGTCTGCCACTCGTCTTCCTCCCCGAACCCCGGGATCCCCAGGCGTGCTCCCATACAGACTTCCCCGGAGCCGAGTTTCCCAGGCATATCCCCCCGCAGGAACTCCCACCTGGAAGCCTGTGGTGGCCGCGGCCACGGACACCCCTACAGGCAGGGCGAGAACGGAGAAGACGCGGCAGCTCATTGGGATGCAGCTCGGGGTGCAGCTCGGGAGGCAGCGGTGGCAACGAATCACGCCGTGACTGTGACTCACAGAGTTTTATTCTTCGGCTCCTCCACTGTTTCCGGGAACGCCTCGGGCGGTAATCTGGGAGGACTGGTACTGGGACAAGGAAGCAAAGGAGACAGGGACGGGGTAAGAACAGGTGTGGGGACAGTACTGGTGATGAAGACAGGACGAGGTTGTACGTTGTGGTGGGATGGGAACGGGAATTAGGGTGGGGACAGGGCAAGGATGAGGGATGGGGGATGTGTAAATGGATGGGGGCGGGAACAGGGACAGGAATGGGATGGAAGCAAGGGTAGGAGGATGGGGACAGGGCAGTGATGGAGGCAGGGATGGGAATAGGTGTGGGGACTGGAACAGGAATGGACACAGAGATGGGGATTGGCAAAATAGGGATGCAGGAGGGGTTGTGTGGGGCTGCCCACTGACATCACCTAGCCTGGGGGTCTTTAGCCCCATGTCTATTGGTTGAGGGCTGGGTCTAAGTTTCCATCCTGCCCTGCAGGAGCTCCTGTGTCCCAAAGCACCCTCTAGTCACTGCAGGAGATGGACAGAAGCACAGAGAGTAATGAGGGCTGGGCAAGGTATGTGTGCAGGGACAGCAGGTGATCTGCAGTGCGTCCAGGGAATTGGAATATGAAGGAAGTAAACCTGCCCCAATAGCAATAGGAAAACCTCTCAGCAGGGCATTGCAGGCTGGAGGTGAGCAGCCCAGGTTGCACGTACCAGGCAAGAGGAAAAGGCAAATGAAAGGTCAATAAAAGGGCAGGATCACGTCAAGGTCGGGGACAGGATGTGGGATAGTTAGGATAGCTGATGAACATAGATTGTGATGCAGAGGGGGTGGTGCCCCCAGTGCTGACTTCTTGTAAACTCTATAGTTTTACTTTCAGTTATTAAGCAAGCGCAATGTTTGGATCATTCTCTCTCCTACTGACTGCCTTCTTAGGACAAACCAGAAGCCAGGGAATTTGCAGTTGTAGGGGTAATGAAATGACAGAATTAAGTCTTATGTCCAGGGCCAACATGGTTCTCAGTGGCCTCCTGCCCCACTGTGCAGGGTTCCCAGCCTCACCCTCCACTTCCACTGGGGTCCCAAGGCTTTAGCCTGACAGACCACTCAGAGAAATCCTTGAGTGCTTATGGTGCTGGTGGCAGCAACAGTGGGCATGTTGGGAGGGGAAGCAGAAGAACAAGCCCAGGATGACTAGGGCAGTGCCAAGGATAAATGGGAATGAACTGAGGGCTCTGCGCAGAATCTGGGCATGAGGATGAGGGTGCAGGGGTGAGGATGAGGATGCGGGGTGACTTTTGACCAAAAACTGGACCACCAGGCAGATCAACCAGTTGTGCTCAGTCAGTACAAGCATACCCCGGAGAGTCTCAGGGCTGTGCACTCTGGGCACAGCCCCAGAGCCCAGTGGGGAATGAGGGAAAAGAGCAAAGGCTAAGGAGGGCTGGGGAAGGACAGGCATGCTGTCAGAGGAAGAGGATGGCAGACAGACACTGGCAGTTTCTCGGGGCACTGTGTGCTTTCTGCCCTGAAGTCCCTGCCCCATCCAGCAGGCTCTTGCCCCAGCAGCCCTGCAGGCCCCAGGAAGCATTGCCCTTAACACCCTTTGCACATCTTCCTGCCCACACAGTTTCTCCTTGTGGTGCTCAGGAAGAGGAGTTAGGAGCTGTGCATCATGGATTAGGTAACTAATGAGTTGGAAACTTCATGAGCTGTTGAAATTATGGATTAGTGAGGTCTACTGTTAGACCAGTGCAAACGGCATTGGGCACTTGTTTAATTTGTTTCTGTCTTGGTTTGAA
>WBMY01006137.1:2896-20724 GCA_013397315.1 Donacobius atricapilla | reverse complement strand
GAATCTCAGATTTTATCCAGGTAGGAATGCTTGGCTCCTTCTGCTGGGTTGAGCATCTCACAATGGGATGTTCTAAAGAGGTGGGAATTTGGTTTTACCCTTCTTGTTTTGTTAATAACTCCTCCCCTGACCCAAACTCCACCCCTGCAATACCCTATAAAAACCCCACAACTCTGCCTTTGTCTGATCTTTCATCTTCGTCCCCCTCCTTGTCCCTGGGGGTAATAAATGGATTTTTGAGCTTAATAAAACAGAAACCAGTCTCATTTGTTCCCATGCCCAGCACCAGCAACTGCACCCTCCCTGGACATGATGAACTCTGTTACAGCACGATGCAACATGGATGATGCAATGTTATCAGTCATGCCGTGAGACTCAATGGCCCATTAACAGCAGATATCCCCCGGAGGGACGATGGGTCATGGAAGAGGTACAGAAAACTGCCCTACCTGGTTTTAACAGCTGGCCAGTTAACAGAAGATACTACCCCATACCCACCTTCCCCTCCCCCAACCCCAGAGTTATGAGGAATGGAAGAGATAAAGAACACTGCTCCATCTGGTTTTAACAGACGGTAATAAAATTGGTTACATCTTGCGTTGCAATCTAAGACAGTGGCAATCAGTGAATATGTTGTCTTTGATCATGGTCACTGGTAACATGTTGTTAACTGCCATGGAATCAGTTTAATGGTATCCTCTAATGTTTTATAAAATAATTAACTAATTAAACCCAATGATATTGCATATTTTCCAGTGGGGGAAATACCTTCTGGAGAATCTCAATGCCAAATGCCTAAACTCCTTATAACTAAAGTTACTGAGATAACTCTTGCATCTCTGAACTACAAAGCCTTGCATAGATAGATATGCCCTAAAACTTCATAAAAGTTAAGTAAATTTAACTAAGGAGAACAGCAACTGAAGGTTAATTAGTCACCCTGTTGAAAACAGAATAGGTCTTATCTCACCTTCCCATTAAGGTCTGATTAAGATTCAACAGTGGCTCAAAAGGAAAAAAAAAAAGATACAAAAATTCCATTATTTGTCTAGAAAAGTATAAGACTACAAATCATAATATTTGCAAAGAAGGACTAAGCTGCAGAGAGGATTTTTTAGAAGGTTGACATTATTGAAGAAACCAATCTGCTGAGTTGGAAAGATTTGTGGTTATTTCATAGTAGAATTAGTATATTGGATCTTGTGTTGTATTTGCTGGAAGAAAATCAGGTTAATTAATCTATTTTTGTCTCAGAAAGATGCCTCAGATGTTTCCATTCTATTTCCTTTTCTGTTGTTTAATATCACCCTTACTGTAGGAAGTTCAAGGCTTGCCTCCTGGATCTGAAAATCTAATTAGCAGCTCAGACTGTAAATTTTTAGTTTAGAATATGAACAATAGGCGGTGAATGAGCATTGTATGATAGCCAAAAAACAGACAAGAAAGCAAAACTCATGACAACAAGACAGTAGAAGAAAAATATTGGGAAGTTTTAGATAACTAAATGAGCTGTGGGAACTGTGATAATCCACAGAGATTTAGATAAGCATTCCTTTGCAGAAGAAGAAAGACAACCATCTAAATTTTGATTAAATAGCATTGCTATATTATTCATATGACTTCTAAAAAGCATATATGCTAGCTATTTTACTAAATAACTTTCTTTAATTTTACTTTTTCACGTTGTTGACAGCCTGGAAAACTGCCGTTTTCTAAGTGTCCTATACATTAATTCCTCATAAAATACTCTAGAAAGAGAAAGGATATTTCCTTTGTATAGCTTGAAGTTTTTAACAAATGAGACTATCCCTGGGAGACCACAGACCATTTATGATCACTAGATTGATTTCTTTCTTTCTTAAAGTCATGACAATATTTTTCAGCGAGCAGGATTATACCTCAAATACACACATTTACTACAGAGTCTTTGGAGGCTGTATAAAAGAGATGAGAATTTGGGCAGCAAGGGAATTGTAGCATTTAATAGTAAAGAAGCAGAGTACCTTGATATATTCAGAATGAAGAAGTCCAAGCATGGTACAAGGGTGGTTGCAGTGAGAAGGTGCCCAAAGCTGAGAGTGCCAACACCAGCCAGCCCCAAGAGAGACCTGTCACTGGCCAAGGACTAGTCCATCAGTGCTGGTAGTGCCTTTGGGATAACTCATTTAGTAAGGGGGAAAAGTTACTGCACAGCATGCATCAGAAAAGGAGTGCAACAGCCCTGCAGACCCCAAGATCAGTGGGAAAGGAGAAGCAGGAGGTGCTCTATGCCCTGGAGCTGAGATTCCTCTGCAGCCTGTGGTGCAGACCATGGTGAGGCAGCTGTGCCCCTGTGACATCCTGTCAAAGGGATTCCACACTGGAGCAGAGTGTGAGGACAAAGGAATGTATAAAGAACTGGTGGAAACTCCCATTCCCCATTCTCATGCGCCACGTGGAAGAAAGGGGTAGAACTGAGAGTGAGGCAGCGGGTGCAGCAACGGGTCATCATACTAAACATAACTTTGAGACAAGACAATTCCTCATTTCCAAGACATTATGGTGCAGACTTAGTGTTTCACAGTACATTGTAGAGTAGATACTTGCTCCTATCCTGCCCCTGTAGAGAGCCACACAACAGTTTTATTACCAAGCGGGGTAAGTCAGATATTATTGCTCACCTTATGGAACAGTTTTGACTAAGGGTCTAAATAAAAAATCATACTTTTTCAATGTAGATTAGATTCCAAGAAGAGTTACAGGTATTGGTGTGTAATAGAGCAGGATTTGGAATATTTGTGTGTGCACCTGAAGAAGGAAACAAGGATGTAAGGAAAAAAAATAGGTATGGTCTTTACAACAAGAAAACTCTACTGTGAAAAACAATACTCGAGTTGTAAACATATAAATATTCTGCAAAAGTAATAATGCAGGAAAGCCTTTCCTTCGTTTTACTACTATATCCTGTGGCAAGCAAGAAAGAGGAAGTGCTCTATAAATTGTCATTTTACCAGCTTCTTTCAACAACACCACATAAAACAGCTTTGCTTCAATATAATTTGCATTAAATTTTCATGTAGGTAATTCACTTCATGTTGCATTCTGCTCTGTGATAATAGTTTCTCCCCCCCCTTTTTACAGGTCTAACAAGTATTTGTTTACCAGCATCATATTTTCTGAACTGCTTCCAACTTCAAGTTCTTTTAGCCTCAACCACAGGAGAGTCTTCCTAAAAGCTTGACGCTAAATATCCAGAGATTATTAATTATATTCAGACCAGCACTTAGTGTAAGTTTACTATGGGATTACCATATGGAATTTCCCATGCTTACGTTATGATGAAATACCCAATTAGTGTATTGTAAGCAGGCATGAATTTCATTGTAGTTTAACATTTGCTGACAAGCTGGACTTTCAGTTTGGCTTTGTACATTGAGAGAGGTAATCTAATCTTATCTGCCTTTCTGTTGAGCAAATTTTCAAAATACCATTAAACCCACCCCCTCTCTAAGTAGCTTTTATCTGAGAACAAGAAGAACCTTTTATACTTGCCTATCTTATTGTTTGCATATACCATATTTGAAAAGAATGTGTGTTACTGATATTCACCATTCTGAGTAAAAACTCTTGAAAATGGAAGATGTCATTCAAATTGAATATATACTTATTTCCAAGAGGTTATATGGTGGCATTATACTAAACTGAATCTTGGGGGTATAATACAACACCACATTTTCCTATTTCTGGTCATGTATTAATCATTTTAATATCAGACCTATAAATATTTTACAAGCTATAAAATTTATGCCGGGGTGTTTTTCTGTGGAAGGTTTGCCATGTAAAATGAAAATACAGCTGCATCATTTTTCTCTGGCAATATTACCAGGTCTTTCGAGTTTTTTTTTTTCAGTGTGGCTGGTCATCAGGAAAGCAATTATGCCTTGCTTTGGAATTTGAGTTACCAAATATTGACTAGAGAGAAAGATATGTTCCATGGCTGATAGTTTTTGCTTTCTTATATCTCTGGAAGCTGCTATCTCAGACACATTTATACAGTGAAGAGTCTCACCCTGACTTTGGCATGGTTTTTTTACTTTGATAATTGTAGTGAGTTTCTTTGTTCTCTGAAGGTGGACTTTGCAGTAGAAGAATTCAGCACAATAGCTTTTCTCGGTGACACTAACTGGGGACAAGTCTTTCCAGTCTTTCCAGACTGTAAGCAGGTCAATAGAAAGAAATCTTTCCTGAAATCTAGGGTTTGAGAAAAAACCAAACGGCAGCAGTTCAGATATGTCTATGGTCTCCATTTTCAATTTTACTTTTAAGATCACTGAAATTTTTTTTGCCTGATACGATTATTCTCTCATGTCATATTTAGACTGGATTAAATCAACAGATTTCACTTGTTTTAATAATTACTTTGTGATTACAACATATGATTTAAAGGATACTAGAAACTTGGCCATCTGCATGATTCAACAGATTATCCTTGACAGAAAATATTACGCTTATGAACATAAACAGGTTTAATTCATAGACATAATGTTCACAAACTCCAGCATAATGCAAGAATATATTATTTTTTGCTCTTTCTACAAGAGATTTTTAATTTTATATTATTCTTCTTTTTGATATAGTTTCCCTCTAGCTTTCTTCTTTGGGTCTCTGGGATATTGTAAGAGAATTTTATTTCTTGCCTTTCCTGCTGCTGAAAACTCTTCAGACATGGCAAATTTTTTTTCATTTTTTTAGTGAATGACAATATTGAATTAGTCTAGTCCCCAGACCGATAAAAAAAAATCCTTTGTTCAGAACATGTTCTGTTATTTGTAATCAGGTTTGAGGTTAAATACACAAACTTCATGGTAACAGATTTCAATTTCAGCTCCTGCTAACTCCAACATATGTCAATGACAGCAGAATATAATGGGTACTGATACTCTTGCAAGTCACTCAGCTCCCTAGAGAATGACTGTGCAGGTATGGTCATTGCCAGGAAAGGTCTTATGCATAATTCTTCGCATTAAGTTATGAGCTTATTTTATCCCTGAATTTTTGTTGTTAAACATTTGACAACCTTGACAACACTGAGGGTCTATTTTATTACATAAAGTTTGCATTAAATTGCCTATGTTTTTTACACTTCTATGTGTCACTGTGGGGGAAAAAGTGCCTACTTTTTAAGATGTTTGGGATTCTCAAAAACATTATTGCTGGCCTTCCTGATCTTAAGTAGGAAAGTTGGGTACAATATTATTGTTTTGTACTTCGCAGTCTGAGGATACTGGCCTTTTATTTTTGAGGAAATTTCCTTAGGTTGTGTTTTATTCCTTACTTAGGATGATTGTTAAAATGCTGCAGCAGCATCTAATTTTTACACCTACTGTCTGCTCTCAGCTTTTCCATGCTGCTTTTTGATATCTTTAATACAGGGTCATGCCCCTGTGATGTCAAAGTCCATCCTAGTCAGTGCCTGCAAACAGGTATAATTGTAAATCCTCAAGTGTATGAAACTTTTCTCTCTGAGCACTTAGAATTTTATAAAGCTTAAGTATGGTTTTTTGTTTACTCAAAATTAAGTATATATGAACTGAAATATGGGAAACTAGCCACTGCTGGCTTTTTTATTAGTGAGATCGAAAATGCAGGTTCAAAATAAGCAACCTTTCTGGTTTCTGTAGGTGGATAACATGAAACTTTAATTCCTGAGATCTTCATAATTCAATTTTTTATTTTCAGAGAACGTTTTTTATGTAGGGAAGAACTATTATACACATTCTATAGGCAGATAGATGAGATTTGGAGGGCCAAATCTCCGGATAAGCTGAAAGGGAAGCACTTAACCCCTGTTGAAAAACCAGCAAAGATATCCCAACCTTTCATTTAAGCTGAATGCTTATGTTTCAATGCCAGAAAAAAAATTTCTGCTGCTGACATGTACAAGGTCAGACCACCGCTGAGCAATGTAAATTACAGCTGACTTCAAACCTCACATCCTTTCAAAATCTCCAGTAAAGTACAGTAACAAAAAATATGTATCACATATGTAACCTGGGTGTGCAATTAGATTTGGTCTAAGTGACAAAATATCATATGCTTTGATTTGAAACAGAATATGACTGATTGTCTGGTAGGTGAGAAAGCTAGTTCCATCTCTTAATCCAAGTCTCAAGGATGCCTTTTAAAGCCCAGACAACATAATGCAACCATCACAGAACGTTAAGGTTTGTAAATCATGTACAGGAGTGGTTGTGTATAATAACAGTTAAGCAGACTAGCCGCAACACTCTGCTAATCAGAGCCCTGAAATTTAGGTGATACATGATTTATACATCCCCCGAGACAGGAGATCAGACTGCAGACCATCAAGATTTAAGAGAGAATAGTCAATGATCCCCTTTGGAAGTTGAAATGATATGAAACCTCACATGCAGCAGGGCTGCTTGCATCTGTGGATTATGATGTCACCTGAACATTGCTGAAAAATCTCATTGTCTTCAGCACTTAGATAAAACTGTGAATTTAGCTTCAAGACTCTTGCTCAAAGAAACTCAGTTCTCTGTACTTTGCTCTATCAGGTTTTCTGGATCCCTGATTTTTAGAGCTATTGCCTCTTAGGAAGTTTTAAGCCTACTGGTTACTGTATCAAATAAGCCTTTCTCCTATACATTCATCCTTGCAAAAAGCATGATCATCTATAAAATACTTTTGCATCATACCTTTAAATGTAATTTCTCATTTTTCTTTTTTCTCTGTTAATTCAGAGATATGCATGTAAATGCTCACTCTAGCAATTTTCAGAACTATGAACCTAGACTGTTCTCATTTTACTCATCTTAATATTTTAACCAACTTGCCACTATTTTTTGACAAAGTTCCTGCTACAGTACTTAGAAAAGCATTATACTGAACTGACAGTTTAATATATTTTAAAATAACTAAAGTATTTGCTTTACTGTTTATATATTCTGTTTCAAGTTATTTTCTATATTTTTTATATTCCTAAGGAAAAAAGAAAAATTGTTTCTCCTCTCTGCCATCAGGGCAGCCCTGATGAGTGGTCTCTCTGGTGATAGGGTAATATTAGTCATTTGATTGCTACCAGCTGTGCACAGAATCTTTTGTTGCAATTTTTGTGTAGATGCTCTCTGTCTTCTTTTTTAGGGGCACAGTGTGTAAAAATCTCTGCTTACTGGAACTTGCTTTTAGAAAAGATAATTTTTATGAAAACCTGGAAAATAAATCACATTTTTCTTCTGCACTCTAAAGAAAATAAATATGGCATTATCTAAGTTATTTGTATTACTGATACCCCCTGAGACCAAAGGAACTAATATCATGCTTTATAGTGTGAAAAATTATGTTAAGGTTGGGATTCTGCTGTAGCAAGAGATATGCATGGAAGACTATTCAGAGATATCTTGATGTATAGCAGTGCTTCAACCTGTGTAATGTATGTGTGGAAAAAATTTCTAATTTTAGGTAGAGGCAAAATATTTAACTCTAGATTCAAGTGCCTAGTGCAAAATGCAGTATTGTGTTTGTTAATTTGACACTTTCTAGAATCTTTCATGTTCATTTATGCTTCGCTGTTGAGGGTGCCTATTGTGAAAAATGTTCAATCCCTAGCAATTCTTCTAAGACAACTGAAATTTTGGCATGCTTATACATCAGCCAGAAATGTGAGTAGATCATACCTAGAATGGTCATTAGAAGAACTCTGATAAGCTTAAGAATATAAACAAATCCTCCAAAACATGAGAGAATATGCCTCCTGTTTGAATCAAAACCCCACCCTAACAGTAATAATTAAAAAACAAAATAAAAAATAATTATTTATTGGTTTGCTTAATTTCTTTTAAGCTAAATAATTTAGGATTGGCAAAAATTGATTGTGTCTTTGCTATTCTTACCAACTGATCTCATAATGAGGGATTTGACAGTACCTCAGTCAGGATTTGGGCACATTGTGACTCACAGTAGAAAAACAAGTATTGAAAAAAGAGTAAAAAAATATCAGTCAGTATTCAGAAGATATTGTAGACTATATTAGGCTAGTTTTCTAAGAGCAGTGAACTAGAATTTTGATCAGCACAAAGAGCAAGCTAAACCTATGGAAATTAGGAAAGTATGAGAATCCTTTCTTGCAAGACTTTTTTGTACAGTTTATTCTGCTGAGTGCCCTTCATTTTCAGCGCAAGTTAGTTATTCTTAATCTCATTATTGATTCTTCTGAAAAAAATATTTTCTGTGATACACGTTTTCTTAGATACAAAAGTGGTTCTGTTTCAGGAAAACAGAACATAACTTCCTCCAGATGCAGTGAAATCAATGGCTCATATGAAAAAACCCCATGCTTTTGGAGAAAACATGAATGAGAAAAACTCATTGCATATTTTTGACACTGTCAAATTAATTGGAACATGTTTGTTATACATACATATTTTCTACATGACAAAAAGACTGTCAGTATGCATTTGTGTTCTTTTATGAGGCCTTTTGATTTTAGAAGTGGAAAGATAGGAAGTACACATCAGAGAATGAATAACACTGCATCTACTATGATAATAATAACTAGATAATAAATAAATGTGTTTGAGAAATTTATATAATCTATTGAACAAAGCCAGTGTCCCCCCCATCTTTTATATACTGTTCTTAGAGAGACTATAGCCCTGTGAATTGATTTATAGCTGGGTATTATTTTTTAAAAAGTTTCAACAATCAGAGTTGCTAATAACTGTAAGATAAATTACCAAGTCAAGAGGTGATAGAGTCATAAAATGGTTTGAGTTGGAATGGGACCTTAGTAATCACTGGACTTCAATCCACCTGCCATGGTCAGGGATACTTTCCACTAGATCACGTTGGTCAGAGCCCCATGCAGCCCTGCCTTGAACATTTCTGGGGATGGGGAAGCCAGAGTTTCTCTGGGCAACATGTTCCAGTGCCCCTGCAATAAAGAATGTCTTCCTAATTTCTAATCTAAATCTGCTTTCTGTCAGCTTGAAGCCATTCCTCCTAGTCCTGTCACTTCATGCTCTTGTAAAAAGTCCCTATCCAGCTCTCTTTTAGAACCCCAAGAGCTCCCCAAAACCTTCTCTTCTCCAGGCTGAAAAATCCCCACTCTCTCACAGCCTTTCCCCATAGGAGAGGTGCTCCATCCCTCTGATCATCTTTTTGACCTCTGGACTTGCTCCAACAGGACCATGTCTTTCCTGTGCTGGGATCCCAGAGGTGGATGCAGCACTGCAGGTGGTGTCTCAGTGATGATGACTAGTATTTTGTTGACATATTTTCATAGGTTACTGTTTCTGTTCCCTCAAAAATCATCATATCTGAAATTATTTTATAATGCACATTGCTGTCTTTAAGAGGTTAGCCCTCAAAGTCACAAAACAGTCTTAAGGTTATGCTTTGGCTCTATTATTATTGACCAGTCTGCTTAGCTAAAAGGTTCTTTTTCCTTATGTTTAATAGGAAAAAGCTAATTTTACTATAAATATGAATGTGTATATCCCTCGTTAACTTCACCATAAACCTTCCATACTGGAATGAGGCATCTGATAATTTTGATACTATACATAGTAGAAATCCTGTAACTATGAAGAAATGTAACTAAAAAGGGTAACATTCAGAAGGTCATTTAACTAGGAAGCAGATTTTTTCCCTGATGAAGTGAAACAATGGTAAGTTTTAAAAGCATATTTTGTTTTCACTTATAAAACAAAATATGGAATGTAACTTGTTTAAGCTATGACTTTTTTGTTGTCAGAGCACCATATATAAAAATAGATTATGGTGTTAAAAGAGTTATTGAAAAACCAACAAAGCACATCTTTCTTCTGTCATGATGTCTATCATGTCTGAGATCAGAAATTACTCCAGTGTCCATGGAGTGATATTAGAGAACTAGGGGAAAGGCAAAACCTATTTTTCTGAGAAAAGGTAAAAGTAGAATGAGGATACTCTCACTATGAGCAGAAAGACCCTGAAATTTATGTTACATTCCCACCACTTGCAAAAACACACGAGTAATAAATTTAGAAAAAGTCAGTTTTAAAAACAAGTGCAGAAGAGTGAATAATTGGCTTTGAATTTGACAAAGCTCCTACTCATGTCAAAGAAGACTGGCCATACATAAAGAACAATATTGCATCTGTACACAGTATGATGGGTTCCTTCATTAGTGGGGCAAAAGGGGTCTAGCACCTGACTTTTGCCCCCGCATCAAATAAATTTAATTTATTTATTTGCTCACTTAATTCTTTTTTCCTCAAAAATTTTGCAAGGTCTCCCTCAAACTGAATATGGTTTTCTTTGTTTTAGGGAGCAAAAGGAGGGGAGTTGGGTTTCCCTTCCTGAACACACAAATATAAAGTATTTAAATAATTAGGGGGAACAATACCTTCTGGCAAGAGAGGATCTTGCATTTTCTGTGTGAATGGTACATCAATTACCCAACTATATAACACAGAGTAGTTACCAAGGATTTGACCTCCACTGTATTTTGAATTCACTCCATTCTTGAATACTCTGTGAAAGTTCTGCTGTTGATGAATGTCGTCCTGATTTTTTCAGCCT
Source organism: Donacobius atricapilla (assembly GCA_013397315.1). NCBI lineage: Eukaryota > Metazoa > Chordata > Aves > Passeriformes > Mimidae > Donacobius > Donacobius atricapilla. Next base: position 10,161 of record WBMY01006137.1, on the reverse strand, counting down.
TCTCTTCTGTTTCACAGTTTCATGTTTTGGGTTCTTTCCCACACTCTGGTCGGTAAACACAGCCAATGTTATTGTAGTTTCAAGGAAAGTTTTCATTCTTTCTCTTAGAGATATGGACAGCTGATGGACAGTTGTCTTGACCAATGGGATGGGGAGAGGTGTCAACCTTCTCCCCCAATCCCTGGCCTTTGTAGAAATACTATATAATGCAGTCAGATTCTTTAAAATAAACTTAGTTTTAGTTCATGCCTTCTGATCAAAGTGTGAGTGTGTGTGTGTGTGATGAACTGTGTCAGATGAAGATACTAGTGGAGGAATATTAGTACATATAATGTAGTATCTTTGGTCATGAGCTACACACCAAGTCATTCAACACTGAAATGATTCCAAGACTCTTGGCATAGAAGCAATTAGCTGCAGGGAACCTTTTGTGGAATTTTATATTCCTAGAGACTGAAGGTAGCAAGTCACTGGAGGATCCGTGGATCAAAACTGACACTGAGAATGTGCCCAAATTGAACAAGTTAGTTAAGAGAACTATCAGTCACTACACACCGTAACAAATAACTTCACATACCTGCACCTTGGTTTGTGTTTTTGGAACTTCAGGATATAAGCTCTAATTCTGTTGCAAACCAAAATTTCTCTCCAAAGTTATTCATTCTTCATTCCCACCCCTCCCTTCATCAAAAAATCCCCATTCCCTTCCACTCCCTTCCCTATTTAATAATTCATAATAGGATGCACAGAATGCAATTTAAATGTAATTTATAGTGACTCCATGGTAGTGTTTCCACTCACAGAATTTCTGGTAAATACTTTCTAAAGTCTGTCCTGCCCTTCCCAAAGTAGTAGAGGAGTATCACCATTTTTTTGAGTGGTTGATCCCTATTAGACATTTACTAAGTCTCTCATATCTTTCAACTAAGCAGTTAAATGGGAAATCCTGATATTCCTAGCAAAGATAATGATAAACCCACTCTTTTAAAGCATTTTCAGATAGGGAACTATTTCCACACAGAATATTGTCAAAAGAGCATATGGGTTCCTCCTCTAAATCTCATTCAGTGTGAAAACAGCAGGAATTTTTACCCTTTGGCTATCAGACATGTTCATGTGCCTGGACTTTAATAACCAAAAAGGCTATCCTTGAAAGCTCTAAATTGTTTCTTTTTTTTCTCTCTTCCTTTTTTTTTTGTCTATGTTTGAAAGGCTACGCTTGCACATGATAGCATTTTTATTTTCCATCACCTTCATATGAATTAGACAATTATGTTTATAAATAAAACTCCTAGTTAGAAAGATACATATGCTGATTGCTAGCAATTAAGCATTTCTTTGTTACTCAGCAGTATGGGATTTGGTTGGTACAATCTCTTATTGTTTAATTGTTTCAAAATTCAGTAAAACGCTAGTGTAAAAAGGTAGTAATTCTAAAGATATTTGATGGATATTCAATTTTGTATAACTGTCATCTGAGAAACAATGCAGCAATGCTCATTATCTGATTTACAGTCAAAGATGTCTTGTGGAGTTAATCTAGGTCCATGAAACAAGACATTAGGAAAACAGCTCAATTGTTTTAACTATTGATTATCTATTTCATTTTGACAGAAGTTTCCTGCATTAAGGGTGTCATGATTAACTTCTCACATTTTACCTGAAAGGAGAAAAGCATCTTACAAAACAATCAAGCAATTTTACTCCTTTGTAGAGGAGAAATAAATAATTTCAGCATTGAAATGAACACAGACATTTTTCATGAAAAGTGACGAATTACCTTTAAGGAGTAAATGTGATTTGCACAGAAGTCAAAGTGGCTAATGTCTATTTATACTAGAAAAAAAAAGGGTTTTTTTCCTCACATAAATATTCCTGTAATGATTACTGCACATTTTCAGGGTGTAACTTTAAGAGCTCTACATGCATTGTCTTTGTAAGCACAAATTAAGTCTCCTCTTTGGTCACCATGGCAAGCCTCTTTGTACTAGTACAAAGGAAGTCCATTGTGTAAGATCGGGAAATTGAAGTAGGATAGAATACAAGCAAGCTGTTTATGTATAGATCTTACTCCTGCTGCTATTCCACATGCCACGAAATCTATGCATGTTCTTTGTCCTGTTTGACCCATAAGCCTTAAGTGTATTGATGCATTTAAAGATTCCAACAATATACAGGGAAACCTGCCTAGGCGGTGAAAATATTTCCCTGCTTGGGGAAGTATTCTAGTAGAAACTTTTCTCTGCATAGTGCATTTTTCCTTTGTCAAGATGGTCAACTCCTCCTTGCATGGGGGTGGTGATCCGAGATATATGAACCTCTGAAATTCTAGCAAATGAGTGTGTAGAAGGTTGAATTCAAACTGCTGTGAAATTATGAAAACAGAGAAAAACAGAGTGGAATCTAACATGACACCTTTCATGACACTAAAGTATTTTTCCCAGAGGGCTGTGTCCTGCAACATTTGCTGTGAGTCCCATACACAGCCCAGCTTCATACTGTAACAAAACACTTAATTCTTTAAGGGGTTCCCTTTCAGAGACAGAAAGAACACATGAGGCCCTTGTGGGCTTTGAAATACTATGTAGGTATAAAACATACAAAAATTAAGACAGCTGTCAGCACACCATTTTAATATTTCAAAAGTTCTAGCTTACTTTCTGCCAAAGGACATCAGAAACTGGCCTATCCTCACAATATTAAAATATTACCCACTTTTTCACTGCATAATTGAAAAACTTGCATAGATTATTCATGTACAATACCTTTTTCATATATAAATAACGCAGCCTCACCTTTTATGCCCTTTGATTGCTTGTGCCACATATTAATCATTTCAAAATGTTTCAAAATCAATTTTGTCTTCATATAAAAGAGAAAAAAATCAGAGTATCAACAGGTTTTTGTTTGCTTCCTTGCTTGGCTATTTGATTGGGTGATCTTGAAAGTCTCTTTCAACTTTGATGACCCTATGATCCCTCTGGTAGGACCTCCCGGTTTGATGGCCCCTTAACAGCTGTAAAAAAAAATCCTTCATGTGGTTGGCAATTTCACATAGGCTAAAGATATGTTTGAGATATAAAGTCAATTGATTTCTCTCCTACTAGAAACACATATTTGTATTGCACTCTTATTTATTTACCTGGGGAAAAAATACAAATGTTGTGGAACTAACACTCAGAAGCAGTTAAAGTGTGCCAGCACCTATTTTTTAAACATTTCTGACCTAGCTTTAAAAGAAAAATTGCTTCAGGACATCATTTGTTGTTCACAATTAAAATTGAGTATACTGACATACTGAGTAGGTGGCCGAGACTAGGATCAAAGGAGGGGGAGCAGTGGGGGAAAATAATGAATTTTTGCCCCAGTTATGTTTTTTTTTGCCCTTGAATAGCTAAAGAAAAGCTGTATTTTTAAAAATAACAACAAATTGCCTGTTTGTACAATGGTTTCCATAAAGCATTGTGAAAACAAATACATATTTCATTCTGATTAATGACAACATTCAGTGGCTGATTTCTGAAGGCTTTTATTCTTTAAAGAAGATTAAGTTTGGTCTTGCCATTGTACATATGGTAGTTCAGTGGAAGGTTGTATTTATGGAAAGACACTTGAAAAGGGGTTGGACAGACGGGTGGGAAGTCCAAAGAAACTTTAGAAGGCATGAAGCAGAGATACATTTGGAAAAATAATTTCTAAATATCAGTTAGGAGGGAAAAATAAAAATGAAAAGAACTTTAACCTTTGTTTCAAAAAAGCAACAACAACAAAAAAAGAAATGCTGACATCTAGAGAATGTAATGAAAACCTAAACAAAAGTAGACAAATATCCAGATAAAGATATCCAAATATGACAGTCATGTTCAGAAGAGTATGATAAAGCTCCTAAAAATTAATGTATGTGAAAACCAGACAAATAATAAAGACTACTCAGTGTTTTCTTTTTAGTACTTTCTCTAGAAAGCATTGTAGTTGTAAAAGTTACCGCTAGAATAACAAATGCACCAATTCTTTTAGAAGTGTCCAAAATCTTTTCCTAGCCTGGATCTGGGACCTGAAAAAATTGATTAGAAACTTTTTTTTCCCAGATGACAGGCTGTTACTATCCCAATTTAAGTTTCCAAAGGTACCGATATGCAATCTTGTGCCTGCTACTCAAAAATCTGAGAAAAGTGGCAGAGGTTTGGAAAAGCTGCAAATCTAGATCCAATCTCCCATTAGAATATACAGAATTTTATGTTTCCTAGCCCTGTTGTACTGACACTGCTACTTCTCACCCTCCAGTGCTATTAATATTGACTCATCTGGTAAAAGATGAGGGGATCACATATTCATAAAAGAATGGAATCTGTCCAGTCTGTTAGAGTAGAGCAAGAGAACACTGCTGGATCAGACAATGGCACCAGTGAGACCTATCAGGTAGCTGTGAATTTGAGTGGCATCAGCAAAAGCACCAGTTCAAAAGAGTGGAACTAGAAAGGACAAGGGAGATTAAAAAAAAAATAAATTACCAGATGGAACTTCAAAAAAGTTGATTATCAGATGAATAGTGTGATGCAAAATTATATATCAAAGACTAAGCATAAGACATTTAGAGTAGAATTATGTTGTTATAGAAAGCTTTTCAAAACACATTTTTCTCAAAATGTGGTGCAGTTGATGCAGAAGAGCATGGATTCATTCATTATAGCATGATGTATACCTTTCTGTAGGAAGAAAATCTTACAACAATCCTGAAATAGTGAGTGACATGCTTGTATACGCTAGTGTAAAGTATGAATAAATTAATTTTTCCTTATATTCTGCAGGTTATTTACAAGGTGACACTCTAAACAGATAATATTTTCCACTGTCAGTTTGAAGAGCTTGTTTAATCAATTTCAACAACATCTGTATGATCCTAGTATTCATTCTGGTTGAATTTAGTGGCCAGGTATGGTACAAGATACTGTACAAAATGATGACTTAGTGTGAATTTCACAGAGCCCATGTATCTACCTTGTGAATTACCCACTCCTATTATTATTAAATATGAAAATTTCAGACAATAATAGAATTATTTCTCTGAAAAATTGTTCACTAACCTTTTTTACTTGTTTTAAACATAGATCCTATCAACATGGCTGCATGCATACATATCTTTTGGTACAGCAGTGCAGATTAAAAATACAGATCTTGAAACAGCTCCAATCAGCTTTTAACAGAGTTTATTACTTTTACCATTGTTACACCGACTCGCACTCCTGCAAATTCTTATTCATCAAAACTATTTTGTGACCAAAATGAACGTAAGCATACAGGTATTAGAGTCATGTGAAATAGTTCACATAACTAAGTGTTCAAAGGAGTAAAGTTAAGTGGAAAGTTATTTCCTCCAAACATACCTGTTCCTTTGTACCATTCATTATCCCTTGGTTTGAATTTAAATAATTATTTAATTAAATAACAACATTTCTGTACTAAGTATTTAATCTGAAATGCTAAAATGCTGAAGACTTTAAAAGATAAAGGAAAAGAAGCTGTAGCAGCTCATAAATAATATCTAAAAAGCCTGACATGATGCAGCAGAAATGCTATATATTCTTGTTCTAAGAAAACCAAGAGAAAACTTATAGGGATGCTAGGCTGAGCAGAACATGAAACTGAGAATTATAGGTGAAGTAAATTATTGTCCTAGGTTACNCCCCCTCCTATTAAATTGTATTTCTGACTGGGAGTCTTTCACTGGTTTTACTTTCAAACCAGCACAATTATTATATTACTTTGCATTGAAAGGTAACAGATCTTTTGGCATTGGTTTTCCTTTTGCTCATCCGACAAGGCCATTTTTATAGCTCTTAAAACAGAAAACTAAAAGTTTTGGCAAGACTGTGAGCAACAATATTTTCTGTGTTGAGTTTTTTTTTGTCCACAAGACAAATGAAAAAGACTGCTTTCATTATCTTTGTAGAGAAAATTGGTTCTGTTTGAGTAACCTTAAAACATGCTTTGGATAATTTATACAATTAGAAGTAAAAAGAAAGGGGTTCATTTTGTCATGTCTCTTTAAATCTGTACTATTGGTCTTGCCTTGTCTTTTCAGTGGAAACCTAGTGTTCATAACATGGGCAACCTGCTGTGGCCAGAACAGTAGTTTCATAAAACAGAGTAGTGGTAATGATGCCTGTGAGCCCTATGGAGATAGCTTGAAACTTCTGACAGTTGCTTAGTGAAATCAAGACTTTTTTAGCTTGGAAATCTTTTTATTTCACTAATTGGGCAGTATCTTGTGGTGATGTAATACAAGGTTTAATTTTTAGTTTCAATCTCCATGTTCTTGATCTGTTTATTTACTGAGAACAATTACCCTTTTACATAGTGCTATATATTTTCACTAGCTGAAAAGGCCCCATGGAAGTTACAATAATTAAGTATTCTATCATACTGACAACCGGCCTTACCTGATAAAAATTTGAACATTAACTAAAAGGTAGAGTTTGTTCTACAAGAAAGGTTGGTATGTGCCACTGAGTACCACAAATGGTTTTATGAGGAGCTGCTAATTGTTCCATTTGTCTTAACTCAAATAATTAGAAGATCTGGTCACTGGGCCTGCCAACTGTGCATCTTTTTTGTCTCCTGCAAGCTGTGGTATAACAAGAATTGAGGCTTGGAGCTCATCCTCATCCTACAGATAAAGTTAGTGTATCCAGCTTTGGAAAATGACAGCAGTAATGTTCCCATAGTAAAGCTGGAGCTNTGCAAATTCTTATTCATCAAAACTATTTTGTGACCAAAATGAACGTAAGCATACAGGTATTAGAGTCATGTGAAATAGTTCACATAACTAAGTGTTCAAAGGAGTAAAGTTAAGTGGAAAGTTATTTCCTCCAAACATACCTGTTCCTTTGTACCATTCATTATCCCTTGGTTTGAATTTAAATAATTATTTAATTAAATAACAACATTTCTGTACTAAGTATTTAATCTGAAATGCTAAAATGCTGAAGACTTTAAAAGATAAAGGAAAAGAAGCTGTAGCAGCTCATAAATAATATCTAAAAAGCCTGACATGATGCAGCAGAAATGCTATATATTCTTGTTCTAAGAAAACCAAGAGAAAACTTATAGGGATGCTAGGCTGAGCAGAACATGAAACTGAGAATTATAGGTGAAGTAAATTATTGTCCTAGGTTACAATGTAAGGTATGCCCAAGATATGTATTCTATCACCATCTTCATGAGCTGTTGAAACCAGGTGGGGCAGTGTTCCCCTTGTCCCCACC